>CABFVX010001460.1:103956-125173 GCA_902151425.1 Timema shepardi | reverse complement strand
CCCCCTCCCCTTTGTGTTTTTTCTCCCAAACCTTAATTTTATTTTCTTCCCCAACAAACTTTACGCTTCACTCATTCAATACATCAAACCATCTGATTATGTTTTTATTTGTTTTTACATTTACAATATTTGCTAGATCGCCTATATAGGGCAACAAGAAAACATTTCCCATCCCAACTTTTTTCCCCTTTTGTCACTGAAGCAAGTGCAGATCACCCAAATTCTGGGTCTCTCTGTGTGGCCACACTGTTTTCACACCCCTAAGGGCAGCCCTGGTTGTTTTATAAGTACTTTTGATATTGATGGCTTGGCATATTATGAAAGTAGATATAGTAACTTTTTTATGGCCATTTGTAAGAAAATTGGGCTACTATAAATACTTGTTCCACAATCCTAACTTGACCATTGAAGAGTAAATATCAAGCTGACACCTTCAATTTATTTATTTCATATTTATTTAATAATATATTTTTATCTCAAAATGTGTAGCATTTGAGTGTTTGCAGAGAAATACACAAACATCCATTGTTTTTGCATTTACATAATAGTGAAAGTTTCATAATAAATTTGTTGCTTACACTAGCTTCCCATCCATTCCTAACTACAAATATATTACACCAATGTAATCCTAACTATGTTATAATATTACTCTACTTCCCTTCAGCTATTGCCAACTATTCTTACATCTACTGACATCTGTATGGTGGGATAGGGCCTACTCGTGGGGGGAGCAGGGTAGGCATTTACCTAAGGCGGCAAATTCTGAAGGGTGGCAAAAATGAGATGTAGTAATGTTATTTTTTATTTTCTTAAATTTATATATTATTCATAAAGTAAGGATGCGAGTTGTGTCAAAAAACAGATAATTCTTCAAAAGAGATTAATTTAGAATAGCAATCATATTTATTAACAATAGACTATATCCTACAGTAGAGTCCAGACTATGTTGTTCTGTTTTATCCGGTATATCCATATAACGTGCTATTTATATCATGTTACTTGACCTTGCCACAAAGAAGAGAAGCAAAGCTAGGAAACAAACTTAAATCACTAAATTTGTATACAGTGACTTTTGCATGTTACAGACTATATAATAAAAGTTGCATTAAATTTATTTAAAATTCATTGTTCTGTTTACTGAGTACCATAATAGTTTTGTAATTTATTGCATAATTTCATACTATAGAGTAATTACCAATAAACCTAATTTCATATCTATTCTGCACTTACACTTAATTTTGATTTGTTTTGTTCCAGCCCCGCTAATAGTTTTTGTACTATCCAACATTTCAGTTATTGTACCACCTATCGGCCCCATTTTGGTAGGATCTGGGTGTGTACTAGCCTAGAAAACCTGGAATTCTCAGGGAATTTTCCTTTGCATGGAAAATTAGGGAATCATCAGGGAATTTTGGAATGACTGAGTGAATTTTTTTTAATATCCAACATAAAAAAAATTCAAATAAAATTGTTTAAGGTAGAGATGTAAGGAACACAAAAAAGTCAGTGTTTTTGTGGTTTTTATAGCTTTTTTTTGCCAAAATAAAATGTTGTTTCAGTACAAACATAGAGTTTTATTGTATTCACATGGTGATATCAACATTTCTTGAATATCTCTCAAGGGGGTCGTTGAATTCAATAACAGTTTTTTATCTTAATTTAAAAAGTTTGTCATCTAATGTCGCTATGCTCATGACAGATATTTAACAATATTACCATATGAAAAAAATTAAATTCCCTGTTTGTATTGAAGCAATATTTACTTTATTTTGACAAAAAAAAATGTTTTCCTATAAAAACTGCAAAAACACAGGCCTTTTCTCGCGTCCCTTCGTCCCCACCTTAAACAATTATCGTTGCAGATAATTAATATAAAACAATAAAAAATTATTGAACTAGTTGTAATCCTACTCACGCTCTGAAATATGTATCAACCATTTCTGGAGAAATATGGTTGGCAAAAATCATAAGAATTTTCTTACAATTTTATTAAACTGGTATGCTGCGCCTCGCACGGCAATGCAAACCCAGACCGTGGATTTCCTGTAAATTTTGAGTGTTTTTGAAAATATGCATGACCAATCTATTGTTGACAAACAACAAATTTACTATTCTATTCTTCATCAAGGTGCAATAACAAACTATGATATACCCAAAGCCTGTATACACAGTGCAAAAAATGCCATGTACGTTGTATAGAGGCTAGCAAGGAGCGTCAAACATAAGAAGCTGCAGCAGCACTTGCTACTTTCGAAAAGATAAAAAGGAATTTGAAGATAAAATATCTCAAATCAAGTGATAAGTAATCCTGGAAAATGGTGAAAAGGATGTTAAAGCGTTGGATGAACAAATTGCAGCTGTAGAACATCCATATTAACTCTCTCTTAAATCAGACTGATAAAGAATATTGTATCAATGTGTTCCCGATTTTAGTTTTGTTTTAACTTTTCTAAATTTATTTCAAAGTATCTAAAATGTTCAATGTACCTATTTAAATCTTCTTTTAATAGAGAATGTTTCAAACATATTACTAAACAAGTTTTTCATATCTGTGTTTGAAAGAAATTTTCACTCCATTAATCATCTTATTTGATTTTTTCATTTTTAGTCAAATGACAATTACAGGTAGGTCTACTTTTTATTATAATAGTATTATGGGTAAAAATATAATATTTTTCAAGCCTGCAAAAATCTGAAAATCACATGAAAAACATATGATTCTCAAGAATTTTTTCCCCCAAGATGAGTAGACACCCTGAAGATAGTTGGGACTAGTGCCACACTTACCAAAAATTCAGATTTTTTCCAAATCCTTGAAATAACTTTCAAGTGATTACTCTTAAGTTATAGCTCGCTTGATATTATGGACACTCTAAAGATTTGGCTGCACTAAACTTAAAGCATAAGTTTACAGTGATTACAAAGTTAATCTTACTTTCACTACCATCACCCTGAGAAATGGACCACAGAAGGGTTTTCCATATCTTTGTATTGCACTGAGAATAATTATCTTAGCGCCGCCTGTAACAGTTGCTAGAGCTGAGAGAAGATTTTCTTTGTTAAAACTCTTTTTTTTTATGTGAGTTATTTAACATGTGATTTATGGACTGACTGATTATATAAACACACAAGAATGTCTATGAGCGAGAGCAAAAGGGTCTACTGATTAGGCTGGGAAGGGTATTTTCATATAACTTCCAGGGATGAATTTTGAAAGTCCATGTCCACTGGGTCTAACAGGAACACTAGTCATTATAAACAGCATAGAAAATTAGTACAATATAAAATTTATCTGAGCAATGTATGAATTTTTAAAAATAATTATTATTTGTAGTTTTGTAAAACAACATTGGTGCCGTGGTGTAGATTCAATTGCCCCTTTGTGTGACCCCGAATACTTGAATCATGAGTTTTTTTAATGTATTGAGAGGGGAGTGCGGGATTTTCATGCTCTACCTAGGGCAACAAAAGATATATACCGGCCCTGTGGCAGTATAAAAAGGGGGTGTGCATTCAAAAATCATTACAAGACACCATCGTCCCTGCAAAATGCTAGAATATAGTCTTGCAAATCTCCAAAGTTTAATCTGTAAAGTTGCTCTAGAGCTTGAAATTTCACAATTCATGTTTGATCCTATATTTCCATAAAATTATAGTGGACTTTTGGTCAAATTAATTTAAAGTTTCACGTTTGTTGACAATTTAATTATTATCCTTACTGGTGATTCAAATTTTAATAACACTACGGGCTAATGCCCCTGATTGTGTTAAATAATATAAATAAATATATATAAAATGAGTTATTTAATAATAATATTCAACAAGTGTTGTTTTTTAAATACTTATTAAAACATAAAGAAAAGGTGGCACACTGGACTAGTTTGAAATTTAGGTAGTTCTTTAGTGGCACACTGGTTGAAAAAGTCTCACCGTCCCTGCTCTAACTACTGTACTCAATGTAAATAAATGCCCCATATTGCTAATGTGCAAGTTTGATGTCAACAAATGTGAAACATGTGCATCTTACAGATTATCATAGTTTGTTGCTTTATGTTTCAGTATTGACAAGGTGCCCAAAGTGACCTCCCCAGTCCTGGTAATCCATGGAACAGAAGACGAAGTTATAGACTTCTCGCATGGCCTCGCTATTTACGAGCGCTGCCCACGTGCTGTGGAACCCCTCTGGGTAGATGTATGTGCCAAAACACAAACTCCTCTTTAGTTAAAATATGATTGCTTACATGAACAGTGCTATGAACTATTGACTCAGGAGGCCAGATCCAATCACATCCAGCTGTACAACTAGATAATCTTCTCTTAAATTTTACAATTTCTAGACCTATTTGTAAATTTGATTAATTTGTATATTTATTATTTCTTTTTTGGCTAGTTATTATCTTTTTAGTGTTGGTTTCTTAAAATTCTTAAGATATTCAATATCTCCGTCTCCCCCCCAAATTTGAAATGTAAATTTTTAAAATACCTATTAAGGAGCTCAAAAGTTGCTTATCTCAAGATAATTACATGCCACATGTTTCAACAAAGTATCATACCAGTAATTTACCACTTAACTGAATATAAAATAGTTTAAGAATTATTGTGAATAAAATCCAAACTAAACAAAATAAAAAGTGAGTTAGGTAGGTAACCTCTTATGTCTATCATGTTTTCTGCTTTGTGTTAGGAATTTGTGAGTAAACTGTGGATTGAGATTGGAGAGAAAGGGTTTTAGATTAGGGATGAGACCTCTACTCTAATCCTTAGAATCCTTAAGGATATTAGAGATTCAAGAATTAGAAAATTTTTCGAATTCAAGACTAAAATCCTTAAAAAAAGTTCTTTTTTCAAGTGAAATCTGTTTTATGGCTCTAATACTGCCTATTGGTAGTTCGGTACCGATTATAATTATAGGATAAACTCAACAACAAAGCCCCAGACCAGTAATCTAACACCTAAATGTATATATTAATGTTATAATGAATGTACCATATGGAAGAATATTAACATTTAGTTTCTATTTCTCTTATGTTTATAATTTTTTTTCAAGATTCAGATTCGAGATTCAGGATTCAAAGGTTTTGTGGAGATTTGTATTGACCAATTTCTAATTCTTTGTGCATAAACCTTTAGAATAAACTACAAAAGAGTGGGGTGGGATAAAATAACTAGAATTAAGAGGTGGGCAGGGGGAATGGGGTGCAGAGGGAAATTCTGGTATGATTATGTTGTATCCCACTTTTATTTTACCTTATTTTGCTATAGTTTATGTGCAGACATAATTTAAAAAAAAAGGTACAACATAAAAACTAAGACTTTGCTAGCATTTGACAATTTTGATTTTGTAAGCTTTACAACTCCTTGTTTAAAAACTTTTAATGTAGCTTTATCTTAATATTTAATGCTAGTTTCAAAACACTATTTTAATGAATTTTAAACTTGTAAACTGAAATATGAGTGATAAGACAAGTATTAGTTATAAGTCTTTTCAGATTACATTTTATGTACATATGGAGGTGGTTTATCGTTTTGATGACATAAAATCGTATGTATATATTTTTTAATCCTGACAAGTATCATAAGGACCCAATTCCAGTCTAGAGATCGTTGAGACTCATTATACTGGGAGAAGTCAATAGAAGAACTGTGGTTTAGACCTGGGCTACACCTAAAAGAATGTTCTCCTGCAGTATACTTACAATATAATTCCTTTTGAGAAATTAACTTTAGATGAGTTGTCTTAGCTAAGATAGTCATTAGTGAAATGTTCGTACTTTTATATCGTGTACAAGATAAGTACCTCAAATAAAGGCAATACCATGCTTTGGTAAGTCTACCAGTGTATAGGCTAGGGATTGTGGAAGCTGAATATAGAGGAAATGTACCCACATTTTTGTGGAAGTAGAGTGGAAAACCCTTAAGGAAAACTACCCTCAATCACCCGACCAGGATCCAACCCTGATCTAATAGTCTTAGACAGTATAGTGTCTTGTGAGAGTAGTGCCTTAGACCATGTGGCCACGGAAATGGATCATATACATGATAAGATGGGTTTCCTTAGCAGAGAGCTGAAATGAAATGTGTAAATATTGTAAAAAAAATTAGAGCAACTGCTAATTTAAAATAGTTTAAACATTAGTAAGCAATATAAATTAAGTTTCTAAAGTACCTAATTTTACACCCTCATATTCTAGCTATGTAAGCTTATTTTCAGTGAAATATATTTTACACCACTCTGCCAAGGACTGGAACCGCCACCATACAAAAGCTCAAAATGTTCATTCTTCAATTAATGTACCAAAGTTAGTTTAGGGTATTGTCAAAAGGTTACCGGTACAAGAAACCTGAAAGAATTGAATATTATTAAGGGATTAGAAAATGAGCCTTATGTTAAAGTTGATTTATAAACATATTCTGTTGCAGAGTCACTTGCAAATAACAATCTTATATTACGAAAAAACCATTATAGTAGTCCAGTCTTTGTTCTATAATAGCTTATTCGTATATATTATGGTAGTCCAGGTTATGTTCTTTGTTCTCTATGATGTGGAATGTGGTCTCTTAGCTTTGGGGGGGGGGTGGGGATCTAGGGTGTTTGAAAACAAAGTTTTCAGGAAGATATTGGGTCCAACACAATAAATTGTTAGGATGATCAAATCTCATAGATTACGATAGACAGGATATGCATCATGAATAGGAGAATCTTGAACCTTGTTAAGGTCATTGAGTGGTAAACCCAAAGCGAAGAGGAAGATCTAGACACAGATGAGAATAAGATTATAGTGAAGCTGAAAGAGATAGGATGTAATGAGGGGAACTGGATGGATCTAGCTCAAGATAAGGATAGGTGGCCTATTTTCGTAAGTGCGGCAATAAACTTTCTAGTTTGTAATGTCATCGAGTAAGTAAGTCTGTGTTCTACTCTCTTCTGCTGGAGAAGATACATGATATTACCTGAAAATGACAATGATGTATTTTGTTGTGTTTCAATTGGGAATTCTTTAAGTCCTTCCTTGTGCAGGCCTTGCACTTCTATTCTCCTTTCAATATTTATTGAATAAATAAACCATTATGAATGAAGATGAAAGACATATAAGTTGGGGGTTTAACCATCACTGACACATTTCATTTAGTTGAAATAATTAAAATTCAGAAGAAATTTTTTAAATTGTTCAAAAAGGCATAAAATTATTATTAAATGCTTTGACTAGGAGGTGAGTTAAGTGTCCAATGGTGTTAGGCGTTTGATCCTCAACAGGTTGTGTTGTTTTCTTTTCTTTAATATCTTCAGTAAAATGCTGGTTCACACCCTTTTAGTTCAAATTTTTTTCACCCCGTTATATATAAGTTGTTAAAGAGTACTGTCAATGTATAATGCTAATCACACACAATTTTGCAAAATAAATTAGGGTAGCCATTTCACCTTGAAATTGTTTCATGTCCTTAGAAACGAGTTGTTTATTTGTGTTTGTTTAGGGAGCTGGCCACAATGATGTTGAACTGTATTCTCAGTATCTGGAGCGTCTGAAACAATTTGTGTCAGTGGAATTGCTCAACTGACAACTACTGCCACCTGGCGAGGAGTCTGAACATAATGCAACGTCCACCGTCAGTTCAGCCACGACCAGCTCTGTCACCGAGAAGCTGCTCTAGCTAGCAGACACTCCACCCGACCCTGAAGCTGCAGATATAACCCCTGCCATCCCTACACCCCCGCCACTCGTTGAAGAAGACAATCCATCAGGAGAAATACCTCGCGAAACGACGTGCTAGCCAGGGGATAGAGGACTCGGTTTGGAGTGGAGTTCGGAAAACAAATCTCGTTGGACATAATAAAACTACTGACATCACATGCTAGTGAAGTGTATGTATCGGTGAATTAATTTCAAGGGCTTCTTGCATTTGTGACAAGCTGCATTCTTGAATTTTGGGAAGTGTAAGTTTTCAAGTATATTGTAAAACTACAATATTTTTTTAAAGTGAAAAGTGTGATTGAAATAAAAATTGATTGCTCTTTTTAATCCATTAATTCAACATTTTGAAATTTTATCTCGTTAATAAAATTTGAAATTTCATTTGAAAACTATAGCAAAATTCTTAGCATGTATCTTGTTGTACTATTGTGTTGAACTATTGTAAAAAGGCCTTAATTTTGTTAAATAATTTGGTGTACAATAAGCAGCTTGACATTTTTAAACAGCTAGCCTATAAAGTGGGACGTAAAACTTTATCTGATCATAAAGTTTACTTTCTGATCAATTATTTTTTAATATAAACAATCATCTTATACATTAAATGATTTTTATAATGGAATAAATGTGAAGCAAGCTGAAAATAAACAATGATCGCAAGTTTCTTATTTCCTGATTTTGATTATAATTAAAAAAATCAAGATATTTTGTGAAACTTTGGAAATGATCATATCCCATTGAAATTTGGTCAGATGCTATTATGATACTAAACAAATGTGAGTTTTTTTTAACTTTTGGATCGAACATTTACAGTCCTCACACGGTTCAGTACTTATGTTATTTCTTTAAGGTTTTTTGGCGGCCAGAAAATTTGTTGTTCATATCCAAAGAAAAGTGAATTAGTGAAAAATACTGATGCATGCTTTAATGAAGAAATTTGCGGTTAAGAATTGTGGCTGAGTTGGTCATACAAAGAAGGTTTATAGCAATTTGAAAGAAATCATTTTTGCTATTGTTTGAAGAAATATATTTGTAACCTTAAGACATAGTTAACAAAGTTCCGCTTACTGTAGCATTGAAGTATTGTTCCAGTATGAATTGAAAGTTTAATATGATTTCTTTTTCATATTTGTATAAAGGACATGAATAAACTATGAAAGACCTAATACATTTGTTTATTTCTTACGGAATATTTAATTATTTAATTATATTCATTTTTTATTTTATGTTGGAGTTAAAATTTTGCTAAGGTAATTTTTTAAAGTGAATGAATGATATTATGAAAAATGTGATTGGTTAATATATTTGTAATAATGTGAGAGTGTGATTTTGTCCCATTTTGAAATGTCATTACAGTCATTTAAAATAATATTGGTATGATGTTCTTAAATTTGGTTCTCATAAATATGTTTGTGATATTTAAGCTTGGAGTATTATTTCATTGTAGCAACAGTAATATCACATGTGTTGCCTAAACTTTGAAGTACATAACATTTTAGGTATGCTATGTGATGCATATCACTATATAATTTCAGGGTTTGTTTTTTAAATGAGTAATTTATCAGTTCATATGAATAATGTGGTAAATGCCAACATATTTCTTTTATTATCCCTTTGGGAGAGAAGGGCAAGATAAGGGGGTAATCCAAGGATAGAATAATAAGTTCAATATTTTCGCAATACAACTATTATATTTGGAAGAAGGTACAGGAAAGGTGGATAGAAACATGTTAAATGAAAGAACACATTATGGCTTTTACAGTAACAATCGACTTTCTTGAAAAGGCAGCCATTACTTCTTTGTACAATGGCAGCAATGTAAAGTGTGAATTGTATTCTTATTTTAATTGTAAAAGGCATATTGTGTTTGTTACCTCTAATATTTTTTATCCACCTTTCCTTATCTTCTTCAAAATATAATTCATTTACCCCATAAAGCGAAAAGATGTTTTCCTCATAAAGATATATTAAAAATAAAATTGTTTCATATGTTATTGTTAAGGATTGTTTGACTTATATAATCATAATTTGTAATCAGTCTACTTTTTATTATTATTTGCTACATATTCTATGAATTAAATATAGTATTTTATTAAGCTAATAAATTTATTTAACAAAACATTTAATTAATATGTTGTGTTTGAAATGTAATGGCAATTATCTAAGTAGAATGTCTTCAATGTCTTCAATTCCTATACTTGGTTGCCATTTTATTTTATTTTATTCTTTTGTAAAATATGTAAATCATCACTACCACCATCATGCACTGTTTCCAGCCTGTGGCTGGTTCATTTTAGTAAAATGCCTCCATTCTTCCACCTGTCAAACCTTCAAAGATCAATTATTGTCACTAGCTAGTGTTCACACACATACACATTCATTAAAATAATGTGCAATAGGGGTCTGCGAAGCTTTGATAATACATTTTTGATTCAAATGTTATAATATTTAATAACTCGAATCAAACCAAACTTGGAAAAAATCGAAGAGGTTTTAGGGCATTGAAAATCCCAAAATATGTTAGTATATTTTTAATAACAATTTTTGTCATGAAAAGTAAAAGCTTATTAATTATTACCATATTGGCCGGAAAATAAGCTGCACTTCTTTTTTTATACCAAAACATCCTTGAAATCTTCCCATGGCCTATAATCACACCCTTGGATAATACATGATAAATGTGTTAATTTTGCGAACTGAAGGTATATATTGAAATAGTTTGTAATCACTTTAAAAGATGGCGCTATTTACTGCTTAACTTTGACATGGTGATCTATTGTTGCACATACATGTTGAAGAACTTGCATTTATACATAATAACTTGTAGGACACTTTTTTTTAACAATGTGTAACTTTTTATTTTTAACATCATAATTTTTCCATATTTAACCATATTCAAAAACCATTTAAAATTTGTGAATAATATTTGCTTTGATTTGAGATTAAATTCAAACTCAAAAAACCTGCTTTGCATATTTCTAATGAGCAACACACACAAACTTTGTGTAGAATTTGCACTAGCCTAACAAATGTATACATTTTTAAAAGTATTTTGAAATAAGTAAAAACTTCTAGAATCATCACTAAAACTACTAAAACTTAATGCTTCAAAAGCCTCCCATTGCTATTTGAAAAATGCAAGTTTCTTTATTTTATTTATCACCACATCTTACTACCCATTTGGGTTATATGCTAAAAATGCAACTAATAACGAATAGAGTTATCTTAGAGAAATAAATGGCAAACCAACATCTTTTCATGTCTTAATTCTTTTCCCTTCACCGTTTCTTATTACATATGTTCATATCTGGGCATTTTATTTTATTATAATAAACAAAATAAATATTTTTAAAAATTTTGTCAATGGGTACACTTTGTTTACCATAAAAGTTAGCAGTCTTACCTTGACAAATTACTTTATGGCTCAATTTTATAAGCTAGGTATGCCATAGTGTAACCATGCAAAGTAAGCTTGCTGTCTTTCAGAGGAAACAAAGGTTACATTCCTTGACTATAATAGAAACATCTTAGGTTACACACCTTTCTCCAAGGGACACTTTAGTTGCCTCTGCTTTCCTTCTATGAAAACAAACAAATTTCTGTCTACTGGTTATTAAATATTATTTTCATTTATTTACAATTTAAACCTTGATCGAAATACTTCAAAAATAATAAAGGGGCACTCTTCAGATGTATACCTTTAATTAACTAATAAATATAAAAATTGTAAAATAACATGTACATTTATTAACTAAAATAATACTTATGCCAATGTAATGAAAATAATCAAATTTTGGTTATACTTTAACGACTTACAAAATTGGTTACAAAATCTACCAGATTTGTTTTATAAATAACTCTTGATAATTTCTGACATCTAAAATAATCACACTTGTAACTATATTTAATAAATTTGAAAATGGATAAAATAATTCAGTTATCCATATTGGACTAAATTAATTAATAGTTAAATCATCCACTTACTGAATTTAATTTGGAACAGCAAACTTGATTTGATGACAAATTTGAAATGATGCTCTTTCAACTTTAAATAAAGTCTGGTATAGTTGACATTTCAGCAAGGGCTTGAAATGGAATACTAGTTAAAATTTTTCTAATAAAGGAAGGACTTTACATTAAGCTAAGTAGATCTAATTGAATTTTCTCATTGTTGATATCTTTAATAAATGTTTATTTCATTTTGACTTTAATATTTATTTTCAGATGAGCTCATTTATCTTTGTTTTACTACTCTGACATAATATTTTAATTTAAGTTGAGTCAAATTGCTTCTAGGTTTTATAGGGGGGTTGTATTTTACTTGTGAGCATTTCACAATTTTTGTCTTAACACACACTGATAATAATTATATTGATTACTCTAAAGTCTAAATAGAACTAAAATAGTTCCAAATTATAACGTTTGGAGAAACTGAAGACATGAATTTTAAATAGAAATGGTACACTCAAATTTATCGAATCCATAGGTATTAGTAAGATGATTCAAAAAAATAAAAATTCTCGAACACACTTATGTAGACCTTGACTTCAAATCACAATTTTTAGTAATTGGTAAAAGGAATTATTTAGACTTGTGTAGTTGGTAGAGTGACAAAATCACAAAAAATTACAACATTGACATTACTCGTCACCTTGATGATTTGAATTTGTGAGTCAGATGAATACTGTTATTAGTCACTTTTACATTGTCAGAAATGATCATTGTTGCTATGTATAGGCTACCAAAATCTGTTTAAAGTTACAAAAATAAACTATGTTTAGTAACGGTATGCAATATAAGGTGGGAAATCTTCTCCTGTGTCTTCTAAATGCACATTAATGAGCTAAATACGTGACCATTGTCTCTTTATTGAAACACATTATTTTAGATTCAAAGAATCAAATCAAGCACATTATTTTTCAATCACTGCCTTTCCTGGCCTGCATTAGCTATTAACATGTTAAGGGTTACAATTTTTTTTAATCTTGTTATTTTCTTAATATAGTTTGTATATTTTAGTTATTTACCATGTTGTACCAATTAATTATATTTCCACTGACTGGGTACATATTCTGCTTAATTAATTCATTAAAAGTAGTTTTACTAGAGATTTTTTTATTCAGAAAACTTCTCACATATCTTTGTACTGTTGACATAGTTTTACTGGAAAGGTTAGCAAGTAAGGGTGTATTAATCATATTGATTTTAGATGTTAAAATTTTGTTTAAAATTAAATTATGAAGTTCACAGTTTTACAGTAACCTCAATATCGCTCTTTAAATTTTTCAATATAGATGCAATCAACTATCTCCCATTTTAATAAAGGTATTATTTAGTTGTATTAAATATTACTTTAAAAAAAATAGTAACTAATTATTATTAACTACTTTTACCGATAGTGGAATAGTATTAAAGCCTAGTAGATAAAAAGGTTAATAGATGGCAAATTACAGAAATAGTTGAATTAAAAAAATTAAATCTTTAATATTATTTGTTAAGGATTACATAGTTTATGTTTAATTTGTCAAACTCTTGACTAGTGTGCTTGCATGCCTGCTGACTTCTCGTGCTTGACTTTGTTCTTTTATAATCTTAAAACTTAACACCATTGTTATTTTATTGGGAACAAACAATTTGTGAATTATATCTACAGATCGTTAAACATAATTATGAGCACCAAGTCATACTAAATTGTATACAGCAGAACCCTAATCTGGAACAATAAGGATATGGGTTAGTCCAGGGGCTTGAAAATCTGGGTAATTTATACTATAGTAATAAAAAAGAGGATTTCGCACTAGAATACTTTATTGAAAATATAATACTAAAAAGCCTTTAACATATTATATACTTGTATGTACCTACAACACATAATACAACATCACATATGTACCCTATATTACACACACTATTGAAAATTTAGTACTAAAAAGCCTATGACATTATATATATATATATATATATATACACACACTATATCGTACTGTTTTTATATATATATATCCTACACTATATATATATAAACAGTACTCTATGTACTTACAACACATTGTATAACATTTAATATGTACACTATATATTTATTACACAACATTAAAAAATAAAACTTTGAACTTCTCAAAAGCAATTGCATACTAATTATAAAACACTGAAAAGTTAGTCAAAAGTTAAAACATTATTTGGTCCAAATTTAACTAAAACCGCTGCTACGAAATGAATCCAGATAGTCGAGGTTCTACTGTATAACACTGGTGGAGGGGAGCTGAAGGTATAGCTTATAGTAAATGTATCCATACTTGCATATAGAGAAAGTGGAAAATATTTTGGCAAATTACCCTCAACATGTCTGGCTGGTATTCAAAATTTGTTCTTCCTGTCACTGGCGATCCAGTATAGTGTAAGAGCCTTGAACTGTGCAAAGGTCCCAGGTTCAATCCCCGGCTCTTACAGATTTTCTGTAAAGCAGTGGGGTCTGGAACAGGGTTAACTTGGCCTCACGTGGACAAATGAGGAGATAGGTGAATTAAAAAAAGAAGCAACTCTGGTTTATAAAACAGGATAACAGCCGGAGGGTTTGTTGAGCTGACCACATGACACCCTTTATCCGCAAATGTTGGCACTATCTTCACCAATATATGGTGGCCACTTAAAATAATGTTTATAAAAAAACAATGTCTAAATTCAATCATGTAAATCTACCACATTTAAGTAATTTGTAAATCTAACATTAATTAGTATCTTTATTTGAATTAATTATTTTACCATGTGATGGTTAATTCATAGTCGATCAAGTTAATTACAATGAGTACACCATACTGGTTAAATTCATTAATACATTAAACTTTTAAGCCACATATTAAAGTTCCAGTATGGAGTAAAAAAACTCCAAATTATATATATTTTTTTAAGTTTTATCATTTTTGAAAGTGCTTAAAACCTGTAAATTATATTTGATAAAAAAAGTTACATTGATTTAAATATGTGTATCATCTTTTGTATCCAAATGAATATATTTTTACATTTACAAGTAAAAATATGATTTCCTTATGCTTTATAACATAAAATTTTATTTTTTATCTATCTAATATATTGTTCCATTTGATGAAAGAATGAAGTTGGGTATGTTGATTTCCATGTCAAAAACACTTGTGTGAATGACCGTCACATAAAGTGTAATTTTCTATTAAGACAATCTTAATATTTTAAAACATTTTAGTGTATCAATAATATTATCCATTTATGTGCTAATAATTCTTTTTGTTGTAATTTTTCTAATATACAGGTATTTTTTGTAAAACATCATAACCAATTCCCCCAGCGTGCGTGCAGCATAGCTATCTGCATGAGCCTGGCAGCCATTTTTCTATTCGTATACTCTTATCTGAAATACGTGTTTGCTACTCCTTATTTATTTTATCATATATTGCTTTATTTATGGTCATAGTAGAACATTGAACTGATAGCTCCATCTGTCAGCTTCAATATGACATATTCGGACTAGCTAAAAGTAGTGTGTTTCATTGATAGATGAAATTAGAATAATTTATTGCATTGAAACAATGATTCACGGCTGTGCTAGGGAATGTCTGGGCAAACAAAGATATTCAGTGCCTGCGCCCAGGGAAAGGGTTAATACACAGACACAATTATTGGTGCTTAGTTCAGTGAAATTATAATGGCGTATATATGTTTCGAGGGAATACATCAGCTTTCACTCAATTGGAGGAAAGAAAATTACTGGAAAAGCCCACCTAGGTGCTATTGACTTGTTTGATTATAATTATCTAAAAAAAGTTTATATCTATTAAATTATAGCCAAGGGTAATTTTGCTTACACATTTTTTAACTTGGTAGGGAAACTATTTAGGATTGAAATAGAAGATAAAGTCATTCATTTTGTATTCGTAAGAAAATCATTTTGAGGTTTGATAGCATTGGATGTGCTAATATTTCTTGTAATAAACTTTTTAAACATGTTTTTTCTGGTTCAATTTCTATTCATTTTTTCTCATTATATTTATCTCATACAATCTAAATTTCTTGTGATTTTAAATTAAGATTAATAACCCCCAACCCCGTCACTTCCCCCATCATGTTTTATAATTCCCTACCTTTCAAATATTTTCAAGGTAAAATGAGGTAAACTTCCATGGGAAGCCACATTAGTAATAAAAGCACCTGCTCCGATGGCATGGTCTAAGGCAGTGGTTCTTAACCTTTTATTACTCGCGACCCCCTAAATGTCCTAAAATATTTTTGCGGCCCTCCTAGTTTTTACAAACATATTAATCATTAAGATTTATTCTAAAATAGTAGTTTTATTTACTGACTATAATAACAAATAATAAAACAAATTAACTTCTAAATGTATTTAATGGGACCTCTGCTGTTGAATATGTGGATTCAGAGTTGATTTCACTGCTTTGTTTTAAAATTTACCATTGTGGAAAATCCCTTTTCACACAAAAAGTAGAAACAAGGTCAGCAAATTTTGAATGGCGATGGTAAACAGATGGGGATTATTTGTTCTAGCCGTGATTTTCGTGCTTCTCCTCTCAAATACCTTGGAAAATTGATAGTTTACTGTATTTACTTGCTCATGACATCAAATTCCATCTTCCAAAATGTAACATTTAAGATAATTGAATTCAGTAATATACAAATAACATTTTAAATTATTTTTTCGAGGACCCCCCAAAAAACCTTTTGTGGGCCCCGCCCGGATAAGAATCGCTGACCTAAAGCATTCCACTCACAATAGACTAGACTGCTGCTGACAAGATCGTGAATCAATCTTTGTTGGGTGTACTGAGGCTGGTTTTTCATAAATGTTTTCTCACTCTTTCTCTCTGTGCAAATGTGGGTACATTTACTTTAAATTCAACTTTCCTTATCACTAACCCATCAGCCTAATTAGTATATAGATGCAAAACACAAACGGGTAGTAAGACACAGTGTGCCAAAAGAAAAAGTGTAGTCAAAGCTTTTAGTTTAACTTTTGCATTATAGATTTATACTTTAGTGGGTTCCTTGCGTCTTATCACCCATATTACCATATGTGACATCCACATATTCACTTCTTTGTCAGGGATGAGGAAGATAGAAATCTAAAGTCAATGTACCTGCATATTATGTGGAGGAAGAGACCATTTAGGAAAAAACATCCTTCCTACATCTGACTAGGATTCTAACCCCTTCCTGTCACTGTAAATCCAGTCTATCGCAAGAGTGACACCTGAGACCATGGTGCCACTGATGCAAGTTAGAGCTGAAACTTGATTCAAGGAAAGTCTTCTTTTCTACCTTGAAGTTATTTTCTTGTAACTCTAGTTTGAATTTACATTAAATACATTGGGACTCTCTTCTTGGCTTTGTTAGGTGAATCTTGATATTATACTAAACTTCATTGAAGCCTAATTTACTTGGTTATATTCAGTTGTTCTGGGAGAAATTTTATGATATTAAGGCCATGTGGCATTCTTTGGGAGTTCCTAGTCGAATAAATTATCTGAAAGGCATTTTTGGAAGCTTGAATAAATATTTAGATTTGTTTTGTCAGTTTTAAGATTCCACATTGAGAATCGCTTCATAAGGATAACATAATAAGATTAAAGAATGTTGTTACTTTTTAGGGTAAAGACGTTTTACTTATTCTGAATTATGCTACAGCTTAACTCGGTTGAGCCCCTTACCATAAAAAAAAAAGTTAATGGTTCTGTTACATTAATAAACAACATTAGATTTGTAGAGTAGACACCCTAATCAAAATTATATCATAAATGCAAATTACTCATATTAGATGAATTAATGGATTTGGAACTAGACATGCAATTTATTATAAAGTTGACTCTTTAATATTTAGTAGAAAACAATCTGATACATCAAATACATTTTAAGTCTTCATTTATATAACGATAATGATCACCGTATTTTACCTCATAGTAGCCGAGGGATATTTGTAGCTGAGGTAAAAATTTAAAAATTAAAGTTTGTGAATGGTAGCCAAGGTCCTAATAATGGCAAAGCTGACTTAGTTGTACCTGGGACAGAAATATTCTAAGAATTTTTCATGATCCTTATACTACACAATTTTCCTAGTAGACCCATTCCTGTTATTCAACTCTGGACTGAGCTTTCCTATTAATTCCCACACTTTACTTCACAGTTAAAGTGTGATTCGTGTTTAATTTATTGAGAAATAAATAAATAAAAATGTATATTGGTAGCTGGAGCGCTAAACATAGCCAGGGGCTTGTAGCTGGGTTAAAAAGCAATGTTGTTAATGTAGCCCCCAGCTACTACTAAGTCAAATATGTTAATTTATTTTTTCTTATTTGAGTTATGATACTAGAAGGTTAAAAGAAACTAGTTGCCTCACAATTGGCCAATAATTTGTACAATTTATTTTTGTATAGAATTTGCAGAACTGTAATATATTATTTTTAGCACCACATCTTAATACTGGTTTGAATTATATGCATATATACTAATTACACCAACGATTTTAGGGATAAAGATGTTATATTTATAGTATATCTGCATTTGCTTGGCGGAAGAGTGGAAACTCATTTTGTAAAAACCAACATCAATACACTTGACCGAGATTTGAACCTCAATTTCCCCATCATTGGCGTTCTAGTCTTCTGCGAGAGAAGCTTCTTAGACCATTCGGCCACTGAAGCTGTTAGTATGTTTTTTAAAACCAATGTTTTCGTGAAGAAATGCTGCATATAAGTATTATTTATTCCCACATCATTCCAGAGATAAAACTTCACTTATCAAAATTAAAAAGTTGGCGAGTAGTATAAAGATTAATGTTTTAGCATAATTGAAAATTACTTGTTTTACATGCAATAATGGTTGCTGCTGTTACTTTTGTAAATTTATGGTTTGATTAAAACTTTAATATCATTTTAGTACTTGTGAAGTGCTGAATATTAGAAATGTTATATTAACTAAAACACATTACACTGGCAAATTTGTTGGATTAGGCACTGTTAATTACCCACCACTATACTATTTATTTAGATTCACATCAACACCATAAATATGTACTGCTAACATTTGTGTTAACAACTTTTATTGATTTGTAGGCTAAATTATTAGCTTATCCTGTTTTTGCTTCCACTACTTTTAAAGGCCAAATAATATATCAGTGGTTCCTAATACTTATGATTTAGTCATGAAATAAAGTGCAATATTATGTACAAGTACAGTAGGCCTCCACTTTTCAATGTTCTACCAATATGGCGTTTTTCAACTATAGACAAGTCCTTGTTATGCTCTTTCTACATAACACACTCGGTAGCCGAGACCAGGATTGGCTTCAAACAAATTTTGTCGGCGGTAATTAAGTTTGTTTACAGCATTTGTGCACTTAATATATGTTAGTGTAAACATGTTTTTAGGAATGTAGATGCATTTTCAAGTTAAAAAAAAATATGTTTAGCCTTTCAGGGAAGGTTTGGGAACCCATCCCATAATATGAGGTGGCCCTACTGTACCAGTATATTTTTACATAGTGAAATTAGGTTATCAACAGATGTGTTGATTATAGCCTCAACATTATGATCACAGGTGGCTGTGTTAATTTTCTCAAACATTCAATTCCCTATGGAAGAAGTTATGACCATCAGTTGCCTTCATATAAATAAATATATATTTAATCATATGAAAAATAGTGAAGTATATTTAAGCATGAATAGGTCATGGAATGTTGATAGATACTTGATTAGACTTCTTGTAGAGCAGCGAGTTTACTAAAGTGGGATGCACACCCCCAAGGACACATAGAGGATTTCAAGGGGTACATGATTACCACTGGGTTTTATTATTTCATAAAACATTTTTTGATGATTGTAAACCTGAAAACAAATCAACCTAGATAGTGATGTGAAGTCATAGACTTTAAAGGCTTTTATTCCTCTGTCTCGACTTTGTTTAGCTTAACGCTCAAGTTTAATTAGAATTTGTAATGATTGTCTATACGTTACAAAATAACAGGTATTTGTTTCATTTTTTAATGGGCTATAGAGGGTACTTTGTCTAGCCCACAGCTCCTAAGGAGGTACACATCTGGTGAAAGTTTGGAAAACACTATCGTATATCATCTACTCGAATCCGATAATTTTGCTTGTGGACAAATATAATACTGAATAAGTCTTATCAGAATCTGGTGAATGAAGGCTTAATTAACTAAATACTGGTCAGTGACCTGGCGGTCTAGGGGTAAGGTGTCAGACTTCTATGCTGGCGGCCGGGGTTCAATCCCCGGTCCCGGCAAAGATTTATCTGATTACCAAACCCTTCCTTCACCTCTGACAAGACATCTTGTGAATGTGAGGAATGCCAGGCCTCCACCGTGGTTCGGATTCCACGTTAAACTGTAGGTCCTTCATTTCATCTCATAATCACCCTACCATAACACATTAGCGTAAGTGCGTATAACCCGAACGGGTAGTAAGACGCGGTGCTAATAATAATAATAATAATAACTAAATACTGTATAAATGTAGCTAGAATGTAATTACCAAATTAAAATGTTCATTAAAAAAAAGTCAATGTACATATTTTATAATATGGCTCAAGAGACACTGTTAAAAATTAAAAACCTATTTCATAGTTTCTAGTTTTGTTTTTTATTTTATCTAAAGTATTTTTTAAAATATTTCTTGGACCATTATGAGTTCCCACACTTTAAAACAATATTTTATCAATGTTTGGATTTAAAAATTCAACACAAGGTACAACCATAGAAACATTGCGTTATACAACAGAAATGTTGAATTTTTCCTACATACAACTTAGAAGAAACTGAGAAGTTATCCAAATTATTTATATAAAGTCAATTTTCCCTTATATGATTGAAAGTTTGTGTTGTTTTTTTGTGTTATTATAAGATTATTGTATCAAGTTTATATCCATAAATTTGTCTAGTTTTGAGGCTCGAGTTTCACCAAATTTCCAGACTCAGTGAAAAACCAGTCAGCAAACACTTTCCAATTTAATTCCTTTTTGTACATATTTTTTTTTTCTTACAATATCTGTGGAGCCTGAATCAATTCTGGGTGGAGTTGGAGTTGATCAAAATGTACCGAGTCCTTCAAAATAAAAACTTATAATATTATAACAATATATTATATATCATTTTAATTTTATACTTTTTCTTATTCCTAGAGATAATTATTTGTAATTTGAATTGCTAAATTTATTAAAATATAAATTCACAATTCCATAGAAGCTTCCCATGAGGTAATCTGTATTGGAACATTTTACTCCAGTAAATTTATAATAAAGGAAAGTGATAACACTAAAGAAAAAGGAAAAATAAACTATTAAGAGTAAATTTGATGAAGAAAGCCCACCTAGGGAAAGAGGAAAAATGTGGAAAGAGTCCAATGCACAAAGGTGACATCTTCTTCCTTTCTTCTGTCTTCTATAGTAGAAGTAGTCACACACACATTTTAACACAAATATCATAATATTTCGGCATTGTTGCCTTTATCAAACACAAAGAAGAAGAAAGTACA
>CABFVX010001460.1:90176-103659 GCA_902151425.1 Timema shepardi | reverse complement strand
TTGATAAAGGCAACAATGCCGAAATATTATGATATTTGTGTTAAAATGTGTGTGTGACTACTTCTACTAGAGAAGACAGAAGAAAGGAAGAAGATGTCACCTTTGTGCATTGGACTCTTCCCACATTTTTCCTCTTTCCCTAGGTGGGCTTTCTTCATCAAATTTACTCTTAATAGTTTATTTTTCCTTTTTCTTTAGTGTTATCACTTTCCTTTATTATAAAATTATCTAGCCATTGGGCCACCTAATTTTTAAACTCCAGTAAATTTGTTATAACTAATTAATCTACTTTAGCAATTTTTTAATTAGTCGGAGTCGGACAGTAGAAAAATAGAGGAGTGGAAATCGAAGGCTTGGTGTACCAACTCCACAGCACTGGTTTTTACACAAGTGTTTTCATGAACCCTAATCTATTATGTAATATTTTCTTATTGTGGAACCAATGAATGTAGATGTACTGTGAAGATTACAATGGTGTGGTTTTAAATATTTGTTCACAGGTTTAAATTATTTTGTTTCTTATGCATCTACAATGCCCTTCTTTCTTTCATTCTAATGAATAAATTCTAAACATGTTACATATTCAAAACATAAACATTTTTGTGAAGATAATAGAGATGTACTAAAAAAAATCTTAGAAAAAATAGGACTAATTAAGTAAAAAACTGAAGTAAATACTTCAACTTGTATAAATATTGTACTTATGATAATTATAATAAAATAAATACTGCATTGATAATTTGTACAGTAACTAAGTAATATCATTTGTGTATTTCATATTTTCATAACCAAAAATATATATACAGGGAGAATAAAAAATGTGTTTCCATACAAATAAAGGTGAAACTGTTTAATGTCAGTTTTTAAAGGCAAAGTAAATTTACTTACTTAATTGTATGACACAAAGTACAATAAAAGTATATATATAAAGCATTCACAAAGATTATTGTTTATGGAAGGGAAAAACTATCTTCCGCCTCCTTATTCCTTAGATTATATATTAACACCATATTATGTATTGAACCAACTGATAAAAAATGTTTAAAAATAAACGCCTGGCATTTCTTCAATACATTTGATTATTTTTGGCAATATGTTATAAACATAATACTGTTAATGCCTTAACCTAAGGGAGAATACATTTTTAGGGCTACTAGTAAAGGAAGTGACTGCACTTGCATATGCCTGGGTGAAGAATGTAAACCCATAAAAAAAAAGGTATGGAAAAAATAGAAAAGAAAGTGAAAATGGAATAATTTTTTTTTGCATACATTGATGATGTATTATTTATTAAATCACTTATCTTGTATTTTTTTCAGTGTTTTGGCACCCTATTATTATGCATCATGCATGGGGTGTGGTTTATTTATATTATAGAGAATACAACTCTGATTAAAATTTTAAGTCTTGCCCAGGGCACAATAAACCCTTGAGCCCCACAATGTGAAAAATCAATTTCAATTCACTTGACAAAGATTCCCCGATTTGAAAATGAGCTTGCCAGTCTAGTTCACGCTCACAGAGACAACTTAGCTAGTGGTCAGACACCCGACTACCGATTGAGCTAAGGGGTCCAGATTCAATTCCTGCCATGGCCAAAAAAAATGTGTCAATGGTGAAATGTAGATTTATCCTTTTTACAGTGATAAATTAACACCTAAGGACTGAATGTTATGTCTGTTATGAATTAAGTTAGCTTATAGGCCATGTACTGATATAGTCAGCAGGTTCATAAAGTGAACAATCAACAGCATCAACTGATTCCAACCTGTGGCCAGGTCAGTTTAGTAAAATTCCTCCTACATCTTCCTCTATTCTAAGTGAACACTAAATACCTCAATAACTCAGATAGTGATAATCCATCTTTGCATCTGCTAATGATTGAACTAAAGGGCCTTATACATGGAGATATAATTTCAACTAAACACCTAAAATTGTCTCGTTTATATTGGTACTGGTTATTGTGTATGTTTGGGAACAAGTTAGCTGTAAATATATATTTAACAGAGGATGACCAGCAAATTCTTGAGAGTGCAAGTGAGTCAGCGCCCTCTACAACTAGGATCATTCTTTGGACACATTCAACTACCTGAATGAAAATATTTTAAAACAATTTTAACTGGAGGGCTTAACATGCGTTAATGATTAGTCTGCATTTTTTAATTTGTTTAAATTTTGGTAGGGCACTTACTAATTATTATTATCAATGATTCAAATTATCTAAACGGCAAAAAGAAGGCAAACTTGCACAGTGTTCATCCACAATTTATTCACACTCATTTAAAGTATTTAACAATGTATTTATGAAAATAAACCATTTAAAAAAATTATATTGTAAAAATAAGCTGTATAAACTCTTAATAGTATAAAGTAATTTATATTATTGAACTCAAGATTGCTCAGCAGTGGGCATGTGTGTTCTTCATGCTATAAAAATGACACTGGCTTAGTTGTTGTTTACCGGAGTCAGTTCTTGGGCTATGCCCATGAACATTGTCTGATGTGTCGATCACTTGACTTAAAGTGGTATGCTATAAAACCGTAGAAAATAACATTTATTAAGCTCTGGAGAAAGCTAAACCTTAATAGTCTTCTATAACATCTCCTTGGCAAGCAATAAAACAAAGGCAAATATTTTATTCTATCAACCATGTTAGCAAAGGTTAATGCCGTGTACACAAAACTAACGTCCAAGACAAACACACAAACTACAAATATACTTAGAAGCCTTACACACCCATGTGCTTGACAATATGTAATGCCATCTCAACACATCTTATTCCTCGACCTTACACACCCAGGTGTCCACAGATATAATGCCATCTCAACACACCTTTATACTCGACCTCACACATCACCATCTTTTCAGCATCATGAACTGTTTCCATCCTGTGGCCGGGTCTGTTTAGTAAAATGCCTCCATCTCCCTCTTAGCATACCCTAATACTCGTTCTCACACATGCATGTGATCGACAAGCTGTAATGTCATTTTAACTAGGGCCGAATTTAGAGCTGAGGGGGTTCTAGGTCGATAATTAAGTGGAAGCCCCTAACATTAAACAAATATTTTTCTTTTCAATGTTACAAAATTAACTGTTAAAAGCTCAACATTAAATATATTATTCAAATAAGAAAATATTGTCATCACAATATATTAGATTCCTTTAAAACAAAAATAAAAATTTGTTGGTTTTTAGTTTATCTTAATAAAGTTAGAAAATAATGTCAAAACTCATTAAAAAAAATATATTAATCATAAATTCTCTTTCCAAAAATGGCTGCAAGTTGTTAAAAAAAATTAAAAGTAAAGTAAAAGCTAAACATGAAATCATGGCTGCATAGTTATATAATTAGTAGTTTAAATATACACCACAGACTAGGAGTGGTATTTGAAAATCTAAGTTTGAATTATTTGTTTGCCGCAAGTAAGTAATATTTTGCCATAAATAAATAAAAATTGATATATTAAATTGTAATTGTTTTAAGATTCTAATATGACGACAATAGATAGAGCCAAAAGTGTTTTTTTTGTCAACAGTTAGTTTGCCTCTGGGTGATCCCCTCCCCCCCTTAAATCCAGCCTAATTTCAACGCACCCTAATGCTCCCCTCATACATCCACATGATCAACAAGATGTAATAGCATCTTATTGCATCCTGAACCTCAAAATTCTACCCCCCTGTCCCCCCACACACACCACACATGAATGAAAAGTTGTAATTCCATATTATTACATACTCATCCTATACCTCATTAATCGGGACTAGCAAAATTCTCATTTGCAATAAAGCAAATTTTTACATGAATTCTACTGTTTTCACACGATTAAAACAAATTTAAGTTGTTTTTTTTCCTAATTAAACACAATTTCTTTGTCATTTGGGCAAATACCACGACATTCAATATAAGTTCCAATGTAGTAACACCTGCAATAGTGCTATGCCAGGGCTTCAATTTGTATGGATAGGATCAGGTTTTGCTGATTTTAAATGTATAAAAGGGATCACAGGATCTACAATTATTTTCATGAATTTAGGTCTTTTTTTTTTTTTAAAGTTGACATTATAAATCACGATTTCTACTTTTACACTTTTCAATATTTAAATTTCGATGGATTGATTCTTTGTTTTCAGCTCTTAAAAGATTTCATGCAGGGTCCAAACAAGGACATTAATATATAAGGCCCTTGCTACAGGTGGCCATATTTGGCAAAATTATATCTTTATTTTTATTCCCTTCTGCTTATTTGATAGTTGTTTAATCTTGTATGACAACATGTTTTGATGTTGTTATTGTTTGGTCTAAACCTAAATTGATAATCAAATATTCCAATATTGCTATTTGAAAACTGGAAGGTAATGAATGATATTGCGATATTGAGTTTGACTAGTTTGCTAAGTGTGAATTTTTTTAGCAAGGGTCATGTATAATAATGTCCTTGCTTGGACCTAACATGAAATCTTTTAAAAACCTGAAAACAAAGAATTGATCTAAATAAATTTAAGTATTGAAATATGTAACAGTAGAAATCGTGATTTTTAATATTATCCTAAAAAAAACCCAACCTAAATCCATGAAAATACTTGTATATCCTGTGATCCCTTTTATACCTTTAAAATCATCAAAAACGGATACCATCTGTAGCAACAAAAGCCCTGGCTAAGCACTATCACCAGTGTTGTCACGTTGAAAAGTATATTGGATGTCGTGGTATTTGCCCGAATTACAACAAATTTGTATTTAAAAAAACACTCAAATTCGTGCTATTAGCATGAAAACAGTAGAATTAGTGTAAAAATTTGCTTTATCGCAAATGCAAATTTTGTATGTCTCTAGTTATCAATGTTGAGAAGATATATGGACAAGGAGTACACACCAGAAAAATGTAAACTTAAAAAGCAAATCAATAAAACACAACAAAATTAATCAAAATAATTTTTGGGTACATCAGGCTTCTTATTCAGCAGAAGAGAGTAGAACACTAAATTAACTTTGGTCCTTGATTTTTTTTTATTGATGCCCATGAGCAATTTTCATCATACAAAATGAAAAACTTTACACTTTATAATGGAATACTTCTATTCTTGTTTGAGAAGCTTGTTTTATCACATTTGTTCAGCTGTATGAATTGCTTGTTTTGTAAATAGGATGTATCTCGGCCATAGCATTGTTTTCTAGCTTGTGAAGAAGAGGCCTACGTGGCCTGTTGACATGCTCAACAACTAAGTGAAGGCTTGACTGGTAACGATCCTGTCCTATTTTGACTGATGTCAGTGTTGCCAACACTAACATCCCGAGTAATGCAGACCCACCGCACACCATGACCAGGATGTCGCGATAATAGTGGGGGCACAAATCTTTGGAGGGACATTCCCTAGAAATTAGAACATAATAATTAAAGTAGTGCCAACATTTGAGAAATAACTATTTAAAACTCGACTTAAACAGTAAATAAAGAGTTAATTAAAACTAAAAAAAAAAGTTACAATATCACTGTTGATTCAAGTGGGATATGAACCTTTTTAAACCTATGTCCTATGCAATGCATGTGCTAATACTGAGAGATAGGTCCCAGACTAACCTTTAAGGTGCGGCAGAAGGGAGCGCGAGTAATTTTACAGCTTTTATAGATTATACATTTTCTGATCAAAATAAATCAAATATTTCTCCAGTAGCAACATAAAGTTTAGTTTTCTGCACATGCTAATATCAACAGATCTTGAATATCTGTCAAGGGTGTCCCGGAATTTTGTCAAAACTATTTCTTTTTATTTAAAAAGTTTTGACAAAATTACAGGACACCCTTGGCAGATATTCAAGATCTGTTGATATCAGCATGTGCAGAAAACTAAACTTTATGTTGCTACTGGAGAAATATTTGATTTATTTTGATCAGAAAATGTATAATCTATAAAAACTGTAAAAGTACTTGCGCTCCCTTCTGCCGCACCTTAAGCGAATCACAGCCTTGTTTTTCACTTGCCAATATATATTGAATCCTAAAAACACATTTATACGGTCATTTATTAGGTGTGCAATAGCACTAGACCTAAAAAATTATGCAAAAGTAAAAATAATAATTAAAAAAAAAGCTTAAGGTATTGTATTGCTAACCTTAAGAACACTGAAAACCTCCTTTAAGAGCAAGAGCAAGCACTAATTGAATACTGCTTTATTAGTGAAGAACCTTAAAGAGACATGTACCTGTACTTGAAGTTAATATAACCACCGTTACTGTACCTTCTTCCAAATATATATTACAACTTACCTCAAAAAGAGAGAAGAGGTTTTCCTTAAAGAAATATATTATAATCATAGTAAGCTAAAACCTTCAGCACAAAACGTAATAGTCAATTGAAGCGAGCATCTGAATAAGGGCCTACACATTACAATTGGTAGGTTTTAAGAAAAATCAGAAAATACACTTACATAGACCCTTCTTCTACAGTACTATGAAAACACTTTAGTGCAATATTATTTCATTTGAAAATGTTGTCTTATGATATAACATAAAATAGACATATTCAGGGTGCCAAGCTTGCATGAATGATGTCAGGGTGAAGACAAGATCATGCCTTTCTTTCTCATTCTAAATACTCTTAACAAAATTCTATACTATAGTTTTATTTTAACACCAGAAAATGAAAATATATGTTACACAAATGCAATATCTTGTTTTGGCACCAAACTAAAATATTTCAACAGCATGAATAAGCAAAGAGTATGATAAGCAAGATAATGATAATAAATAATAATAATAATAAATAATAATTGACTTTTAAGTTTTTTAAATGTACATAAAGTCAACTAAAATAATAGCGAATACAAAAATATTAATTTTCTGAGTGAGTCAGTTTGTTTAATCACTGGGCAGCTCTAAATAAAATCTGCGGTATTCTTCATAAAGACATCTAATATTATCTTTTAAATCCTTTTTCTTCTCCCTATGGATGGATATAATTCCACTGTACATAGGAGGAAAATCAAGTTGACAAGAGAGCTGATTGTAGGACATCTTCTTCAATATGAGGAAATAGTCAAAGGGCTACAATATGTTGTGGGATTTCCTTACCCTGGCCCCTAAAGGTTCCTCTTTTGTGAACTTCAACCATATAACTTCAGTTAGCTTCAGTTGGCTATTTCTCATTATTTCAGATTCAATCTGCTGGACGTTTTTGAAATCCTTGTTTTCCATTACAACAATATAAAACTATCTGGATGCAAATGAGTTAGCAATTAAATATTTCCACTGAAAAGAATGATACACCTTATTTTTTTCAATCAAAGCCAAGTCCATGTTACAGAGGAAGAAACTGTGTCCTGTGCATATACATTTCTGGTGTACTTCACTAAAAAGACCAATTGCCAGTTGCCACAAAGTAGTTGTAAGGTGTGAGAATCCTCAAGTTATTATTTTGGCCTACGCACCGATTGGACCATATAATAAGTTTTTTCTCTTTGGAACTGTTAGGCACATAGTGTTCGAAATGCTTCTTGATGCAGGATGAAACTTCTGTCAAACCTCTTTTCGCAAAAATCTCATTCCATATGTAAAATGTCACATTTCCTTTTTCAAGATCATAAATGGCCAAATCGTAACATGACAACTGGCGTTGATAAAACATGGAAGAGTGTGTGTCGGCCAAAACAAAATCTGCTGCAAGTCAACCCACAGAACCACCAAATTTGGATTGTTCTTAGCCGTTTCCTCATCCATCTTCAGGGTTTTATATGCCTTTTCCACTTTAGCATGATGCAATGCACTTTCAATTTCTATTTTCCATCTTTCAGCTTCATTTTCTATGCCTGTCATCCTTTTAAACAATAAGTTACACTGTCTGCATGTGTCATTTCTTACTGTTCCAATTCGTATGTTCATTTATTGAAAATTTTTATGATAAAATGTACGGCTCACAGGTGTGTCAGGATATTTTTCCGTGAATGCCCGATACATTTTTGCAAGAGATAAATTGGGAAAAATATAGTACCTCTGTGACTTATTTCTGCTATAGTGACTTGGCTGCTTGGGGAAACTTAATGTGTTCCCTCACCATAGTGGCACTATCTTTGTGAATAGCATGGGGTTGATTGTGTCGTTTCCCACTCTTATACCATTTTTTATGTTACATTGCAAGGTCTAAAGGCACCTATGCAAAACTGAGAATGTATTCAATAAGGTTATTTTTTACATACCTGTGTGCCACTCAAGTTGTAGGATAATGTTGCTTCTGTTTTATCTTTCCTGCATCGAGATGGTTCTTTTGTATTTGCGCACTTCAACAAAAACAATGTATGTTTATAAAAGGAGCCAAGTTTATAGAAGTCCATGAAAATCTAGAGATTTTGTTCATTTGTGAAACTTTTACAGCCTGGTTTCTTAAATCCACAGTTTAAGTCTGCAGTTGGTTTTTTTCCTGCCCTATATTGTTTTCTCTTTTTTGTTGGTGTATTGTCGACCACAGTTTCTATGTTGCTTTCCCTTGACATATTTCCACTCTGACCAATTTATTTTTCTTCGTTTAGTTACGTTTATATGCGCCACATTAGTAGGCGAAACCTCTACATTCATATCTGCACTGTTTCCAGTCTCAGTCTCACTCATAACAAATAGGGATATTCACTCACTCACGATTTAATGGAAACAATAAAGTACCACAAAATACTAAATTTTTCATCTACAAACAAAGGAAACACGCTGGGAAAATATGACATAGCCTGCCCGGGGCACACAATGTGACTACTGCACATAAACCTTTATTCCAGAGCAAATACAAGTTGCGCTCTGAAGACAAGCACTGGTTTGTTCTGCCATCTCACAGAAAATAATAAAACTACCATACCTTATTGGGTGGAAAGAGGAATTTATGGAGACCTCTTTCCACCAAAAACCTCAACATGTGTTTAAATGTAACATAGACCCTAACTAGGCCGCATGCTTCAATTAGTGGTACTACATTATTTTTGCTTTATAAAAAATGTCTATGATATCACTTTTCTCAGAATTTATTATTAAAGCTTTTTTCTAATCTGTTAATAATTGTTGAACTTGATTATAAATTTAATCAAGCTACATATTATATGTTCAGCCCAACTTTCATAGAATGAATCTTATATGAGAGCCGGAAAAGATAGTAAATCTACTTTCACATATTCTTATGACAAGTCATGTAATCATGCAGCTGTAACTTTTGATATATTTTATCAATAACTATAAAACAATACTAATAATATGGTAAAATAATCGACTGCAAAAAACATGTTTGTGTTTTCTCAAGGTTTCTTTCTGCAACTATATATGATAGAACATTCGTTGCTTGAAATTCTAATTAGTCCTAAGCTATTAAATACAGAGCATCAATTTGCTTTTAACATTAAAAAAAATATGAATAGGTGAATACTTCTTGCATAAATGTTTAATCCTCTTAAAACATCCTAGATCTTAGGTGTGAATTACTTACAAATATTCAATAATAAAAACAACAATTCCATTTAGTAGTTTGTCAGCAAAGGTGACAGCGCTGTATACGAAGGCTCCTTGCTCTGTGTGGATTCCGATAAGATCAGCTGTGAGGCACAGACTGGATATCATCGTGGTGGAACTACCAATACCTACATGACATATTAAGTCATATATTTAGTGAAACAAGGGAACTACCTTAATATTTGGTAGTTGCCTGGTTTATCTCATTCGGGTGTACTTAGGTTGGTATTTTCTAAATGGTTTTCCACTAATCCTCCTCTTTTATACTAATCCTACATATTTCTTCTAAAATTCTACTAACCTAATTCCCACTCCATTAACATATTTAATGTATGTGTACATTCTGATTCATGCCATATATTTTCCACTACTGGCTTGCTGGGTCTGTCGTAGCTTTATATGCCTTATAATCTAACCTAAGACCAAGACAGGCAAAACATACAGTCCTTGACCTTTAATTTATCAATGTGAAAGTGAAAACACATATTTTCACCAATGATAAATTTTTGACCATACCGGGAATTAAACTAGGGACCCTTAACTACCGACTGAGCTAAGGTGTTGGACAAGAATATGCCAAAAACTTTGTATTTTTAATCTAATTTTACATCACTAATTTGGAGCAAGGAGGGGAATCTATATTTAATTCTTTGGGCCCACTCATAGCTAAAAAGTAACAAAATATTAAGTTACACTTTTCAATGTTAGCATATCTCTGTTTAGCTGTCATATTAATAAACTAATTAGTTGAATGAATTGGACTAAAATATTTTGAAATAAAAGAAAAGGCTGTCTAAATCTGACCAATAATTAAAAAATAATCCCATTTCAACCAAACTCCATATGAATATATTACTTCTTCAGGAATGATTAATATAGGAAAGTTTTGTTTTCGTAATCTGTATTACCTGATTTTAAGGGTATATGTATGTGCAACACTATAAAAATGATAAAATTCTGGTGTCCTATCCTAGTCCTCCATTTTTTTAGTATTTGAAAGTTTGTTAATTTCAAGAGAAATATTGGTGTCGACATACCTAAGAGTACAGCCACACCATAAATCTGCCTTGTGTTGAAGTCTTCGCCCGATCCGTACTGGATCCATAAACAAGCGATAACGCTCACCGCAGCACCAACCATGTAAATTGTCTGGAATTATAAACATGATTGAATTTGCATGTGTTGCTGAGACAATGAGTTGCAATTATTTGTCATTTAGTTTTCTACAGCGGTTTAGAGTTGAATAAATGGCAAATAAATCTACTATATTATTGAGTGATGCAGGGTCATAGCCAGATTTTTTTTTGTGGGGAAGGAGGGAAGTAGAGGGGGATTCTGCCTGCAGGAGACCAAGGATTTTTATTTTTTAAACATTGAATCCCTTTTAAATCAATTAGTTGAAGTTTTTTTAAAGTATAATTGAGGTTGAAGGTTTTACGAGTTATAGAAGACTACAATTAGTGTTCTACTTAGTGATGAGAACAATTCAAAAGTTCTGATTACCCTGGAAGCATACCATCCCACAAATATTCTGTCATTATTTTAGAGAAAAATAATTGAGACAGATGTCATAAATTTATTGCTTTTTAAAGTTTAAAAGTAGTTTAGTTGTATTGTAAATAAAATAATATATAACCAAAAGTGTCTAACTAACTGAATCAAGCATTCTCCTATCTAGACTTTTACAAAAACATACCTTGTTACCGAGATTGTTGCTGAGGTACTTTATTCCAAACGAGGGGACAAATGAAGCGATGTAAGTCAAAAGAGGTACTGTAGCCAAACTTTCGGAATCCTCGGAGACGCTCTCGGACAAGTACAATGGCATGTACACCAAGCACAACGTGTGAAACATTCGACTGGCCACATACAACAGAGCTACCTGGAATATAATTAAAACAATAAACTTTAATGGATAAAGTGAAAAAAAACCACATGGTTGAATTAGGTACAAAATATAAGGTTATTAGGCTTATACTTAGAAACTATAGTGCTGTAATTAAATCACTCTATACGATTTGTCACCAAGCCATTAATTTAATGCCAACTCATAATTCCATAAATAAGGACCTCATCATTGAAGACTCAATAACATGAATAGGTTAATATAATTCACCTGTAGTAGAACTAACGAGCAGAGGTACTGCAGTGTTCCCTGCCAGAGAGAAGTCATGTCTCGAACTCTGGACTCTGTGATTCGCTGGATTGTGTTGGTTTTAGGCACACCCAGGTGGAACCAAATCGTAGTAATCAGACCAACAACACCACCGGCTATAACTATATCCTGGGGCATGATGATTTATTAATATAATACAAAGAAGGCAAAACTATTTAAAACTACCTATGTTACATATTTAAAGTGATGTAAATCTATAAGGGTTATAAAACAAATTACTATCCACATACAGTGATACCTCTTTTAACGGACACCTCTGAATAGCGGATTCTTCTTTAGATTGAACAGTTTAAATTTCCCTGGCAAAATAACATGGTCTCTTATGGTGAAAAAATTCCCCTATAATGGAAATAGATACTGCTAGATATGCTTGTTTATGCATACAAAATCTCTAGATAACCTAAACAAAATAATTAAAAACATCAGCCTACATTCAGTATTTTACTGTAGGAGTGTCAGGAATGCCATTGTCTCACGTTAATTGTGACCAGTCCGGCATTCTCCCTCTAGGGAAAGTTTCTAAAATAGCCCACGTAGTGCTGACTATGATACTTCAAGATTGTACCTACCATCCCTTCTGAACAAACAGCAGTTTAATCAGTGTTTGTGCACACAATATGTAGAGTACAGAAGTTCTACTGTTCACATCTCATTCTATTTTAAGTTTTTTTAAATTTATCTGGCACGGCATCTTACTACCTGCTCGGGCTGTATGCTTTAAGTACTAATTACACTAATGATTTTAGGGATCAAGAAGGTCGAATATAGAGGTAGTGAACCCGCATTTGTGTGAAGGGAGATTGGAAAACTATTTAACCTTCCCCCCCAGTTGACCCAAGGGAGGGTCAAACCTCAATATCCCTGTCCTCGGCAGTCTAGCTCAACATGATACTAGTGAATTAGCTAACTACGCCACCAAGGCGGGTTATTTAAGTAGTGTTCTGTTAGTAGCCTACCCTACAGTATATAGGTTCATATAGATTAAATTTTGTTCAAACAGTATGTTTTTAAAAAATAAATCTAATAATTTTTCCAACTTTTTTCACTTCTTAATAACAGACCATTTTTGATCTCGAAAGGTGTCCTCTATGGTTTCTTTTTACATAATACAGGCCAATTTTCCTAGGAAGGTCCTTTTAGATAATAGATGGCATTTTTTAAAACCAATATTGATAACATTTTACTAGAACTTTAGTGTAATTCTGGGCATTGATGATATTTATTAAAAGTGACAACTTGACACATGACCTGGTTTATGAATATGTGATAAGTAGACCCAAATCTACTAACTTTTCTAGATGGCAGAGCCATTCCTACGAAAATTAGACTCTACTTAAAACTTATTGACATTTTGTTGGCCTTTTTAAAATGTGAAATTTCTAAATAAAGGTAGTTTACCAAAAGGTTAGGTGTGATGTAATGTGCCTGACATGGTAAACGAGTGTTAGTCTTTCTGGGCGTAGCTTACTGTGAATTATTTTCTTCCAAATAAATATTTTTCTTTGATCAGTTTGGCCAGTTTGTAGTTCATAACATATAAAAGATTATTTTAAACAAACAATAATATAACATATAAGAGATTATTTTAAACAAACTATAATTATTGTTAAATAAAATATGTATAAGGGAGAGTGGGGGAAAGGTGCGCACCTAAGAAAGATTGATTTATGTAGTGATGCTACTATGTATATTACAAATGTAACTACATGCAAGAAAACCTTGGCTATTCTACTTTCATATGATAAACATATTTGATTAATAACTATACGAAATCGAATACTATTGAAAAAAGTATAGTAATGTATTTGCGCACATTCCGCCCCCCC
>CABFVX010001460.1:72695-90164 GCA_902151425.1 Timema shepardi | reverse complement strand
CCCCCCCTCTGGGATAATTATGTGTAGAGGTAGGGCAATGGTGCACAGTATAATTAATGTTTGTAAATCACAATGTAAACAAGGTAAGGTGATAGATACATAAACAGCTAAATTTATATATATATTTTATAATTTCAAGGTAAATTTATTTTTATGAAAGGAAATTGAAATATAACAAAATAGTGGCTAAAATACCAAAATATTATTTCCCCCAGTTTTTCAAGTTTCATTTTGTACAAAAATCCAACACATAATCTTTTGGGGTATCAACACCAGTGCACTCTACATGATTCCAAGATGAACACGAAACACACCTGTACCATAATTCCTTGTCTCTTCCAATTTCTCCACAGATACAACACAATTAATTAGGTTCTTTGCCAGTTTTTGCTAGGACTGCTTCGTCCATTTCATCATCACTAAGTTTGGAACCGTCTACTTCGGATGATTCGGATATTGGTTGCTTCTTTATTTTCTTTTTTCCCTTTATTCTTCTTGTATTGTGATGATTGCTCAAAGCACCTTCGTACCACATTTCCAGATTTCTTTCTAATCTCCGATTTTTTTTCTTTACATAATTCTTTTCTTACCTTGAGCTACTTCTAATTTCCGTTTCACTGGTGTGCTGGTTAGTATTTCCGAGTGTGGTTTTCTACGTAACTTTCTTCCTAGCCCTACTTGTTTTTCAATCTTCGTTTCTGGAATTAGGGAAATAGCGAAAAACAAATTAGTTTTATATGTTGGTGGTCCAAGATCTTGAACAGGCTGTGCATATGGATGTTCATCGGTCTGACAACCTTTTCGTGGTCTGGTTTGATCTATGGAAATAGGCTGACATTCGGGGTCAGAAACTCGTGCAGAAATAGGAGTTCCGGATTCAGGAGAAGCTTCAACTGTGAACTGTTTTACTTTGCTAGCAGGAGCAAAATCTTCTTCGTTAAAGTTATCAAGGTTTAGTGGAAATATTCCAGTAGATCAAAAACCTGAAACTGCCTTCTCCATGGTGGCGATTTTCATGTAAGCTTTATTTAAAAGCTCTGCTATGTCATATTCGGTAATTTTTCCATGGCCTGTAGTGGATAGGTAAAGGTCATATTCCCTGTAAAGTGCACCCTTCAGAGGACTAAAGAAAGTTAAATCTAGAGGCTGAAGATAATGGGATGTGTGGGGTGGAAGGGACACCAAATGAGTTAAATTTGTTTTACAAAAATCATATGTCCCAATCGAGATATGGCTGGAATGGTTATCCAGAACTAGAAGAATAGGATCAATTGCAGTGGGCTTTGCATGTTTTACGAAGTGAGATAACCAGTCAAGAAAAAGGTCATAATTCATCCATCCGTTCTTTGAACACTTGTAGGAAGCACCAATAGGCCCATTTTTCTGAATTATAGGAGTCATTTGTTTTCTGGGATAGATTAACATAGGTGGAATGTAGAGCTGAAATAGCAGCACCAACCTTTTTGGCCCCTTTCAGTCCCTACACTTTAGGGCATTTTTTTGGTACTGTTGTTATGCCTGTTTCATCCACATTAAATATCCTATTTTGTTCAAATTTGAATGCCTCCATAACTTTCTGAAGATTAGAATAGAATAGCTTTGTTTCTTCAGCATTAAAAGCAGCAATCCTATTTAAGCTTGTTCCTTCAGGTTGCCAGCTAAACCTTTCTGTTTACTAAAACTATTAGGGATATTATTTTCTTCAGCAAACCTAAATGCTAACCGCCTTAGTTCCCTGGGTGTTAAGCCATAGAATAATTTAGCTAGTGTCAGAATATAGTCCCTTAATTTTGTCTCAACTTTTTTTGAGAATACACCTTTACGACCTAGACAAGGAGGAACAGGCCCATTTTCTAGAAGTTTTTTTTCCTTAGGGTTGACTCTGGTATGTTGAAACTTCTCCTAGCTTCTATTATTTTCCTGTCATTGTTTTTTATTGCATCCATTGCCTTTTGTGAATTTTCTGGTGTGTAAGATTTGATCTGAGTTTTCCGAATGTAATTTCTCGGCATCTGAGAACAAACACGGGTTAGTTTGGCATTAATATAGCTTCACATTGAACTCTATATGGGGGAATCATGCGCACTTCCAATGTATCCTTCGAGGGGGAACTGTGCACACCTACACAGTTACTGCGCATCATTACCCCTTAGCGGTTTCAAAACAAAACATCTTTGTAGCAGGGACACCAGCAATGTATACAATAAAAATGAATGTATGTAAAAACACAGTGAATGCTACAATTTAAGAATACAATTGGATCAAAATAATTAAATGAGAACTGTAGGCTCACCTTGTTATTTTGTGAAGAACCAAAATTTCAAGACACAACGCTGTTTCCGTATTCCAGCTCCCACACACTTGAAAAAGGAAATGGCGGAACTATCATTGTATGTCATTGTTGTGCATAACAAAAACAAGAGCACAGGACCCGTCGGAGTCACTAATAATACCGCGGAATATGAAAAACCTTGGTGCGCACGATTATACGCCACACATAATTCCCCCACTCTACCCTAATATATTTAAGGGTATAAAATAAATGTTTATATCTATGAATTACAAACAAACCTAATCTATCCAAATTAATTGCCTATGTCTAAGAAAGTTAAATGTTACTATTACTATTATTATTAGCAATGCGTCTTACTATCCGTTCGGATTATACGCACTTACGCTAATGTGTAATGGTAGGGTGATCGTGAGATGAAATGGAGGACCTACAGTTTAACGTGGGATCCGAACCACAGTGGAGGCCTGGCATTCCACACATTCACAAGATGTCTTGTCAGAGGTGGAGGAAGGGTTTGGCAATCAGATAAATCTGTGCCGAGACTGAGGATTGAACCCCAGACCCTAAATGTTACTAAAAGTTGGGATCGGGATATATATTTATTTAGGTAGACATTTATGCTGGTCTGGAGGTTTGTGTTTCAGGAATTGCTGAGCAATATGGCAGAACAATACCCTGTGAAATAGGCGACTCAAGTAATTCTTTTTTAATGGGGACTTTGTGTTAATATTTTAACAACTTTTCCTTTTCTGTGGCAAATGTAGTTAGTAATGTTGTCTGGTAGGTGGTGTTATTTTTGTAAAAAATATTTTTTGAACCAATATTGTTTGCATACTACCTGTGAATATTTATGGCTAGTCATGTCTTATTCTAAACCCCACAAATATGCCTTGAACCACAAATTAATGAATATTCCTATGCATGGGAAGAAACCTGAATAGCTCAATGGTAGAGCATCTGTCTAGTAAATCAAAGGTCCCTAGTTCGGTTCCTGTGTACAAATGCTATTTTTAAACTACTTATTTATTCTATGGCATTAAGAACTCAAAAGTTAATTGCCACACTTACAAAAGAGCACCATCTATCCCTATCTTGAACACTTCTATCCAGTCTACGTTATTACACTCTATCTCTTTCAGGTCCATTCTTATGCTATCTGCTCACCTGCATTTAGTTCTTCCCAATAGTTTCTTCTCGTTGGGTTTACCAGTCAATACACTGAATATGGTTCTTGTTATCATTATTCAACCAAATTCAGAGTAAATCTCATTGCATAGTAAATAGTGAAAGTGCTTTCTATGAAAATCGGACTAGAGTTGGTGTTGGGCAGCATCATCTACATGATTTTGATGTCACTACTTAAGCCAGCCACAGATCCAACATTACAACATTAAAAGGTTCATCTACACAATAATTCCTTATAGTCTTTAATATTATTAAAGTCGTGATTCTTTTTCAATATTTTATACAACCCTCTTAATTTCAATTACTTAATATTGTATTAACTAATCGGAAATTTAACCAATAAAACTAATCAGAATTATAGTAATTTCAACCAATTTGGTAACCACATTGCCATTTTCATAGTTTCATTCTTAATTTGTTGTTCCAAGTTAAAATGACAAAAGGGATAATACAAGAGTGAATGTTTCCTTTCATTGATGCTTTCATTTTGATTCGCACATCTATGTTTATTTTTTTAAATATTCGATTGGTTCTTTGTGACTGTTAATAATGACAATGCCTGTCGAGTGCTCTATGTGTCAAGTGCCCATGGTCTTTTCACTTAGTACTTTATTTAGTGATTAGTGTGTATTGATTTTTTAAATTGTGTTTAGTATTGAAAACATAGTATTTTTTGCGTGTACAGTTAATGTATTATATTATCAATAATGTTCAAAGTTTTTTTTTCATAGTATGAACACAACAATGGTGCTTTCTTATTGTTTAGTTATTTGTTCTTTTCATTAATATCATCTAGTTTTCTAGAAACTATAAAATATATTTCTCTTGCGTGATTTTTGTGTATTTATTTGATATATTCTATAATACTATATACAATATTATAATTACCGCAGTAATGTATTGTTATCAATTTTTTTGTTAATTTATTTTCGAATTTATTTTCGAAATTAGTTTTAAACTACAACAATAAACATATTTAGTTCTACTCATTTATGTTAGTTTTATGACCGTAATACTTTAAATTCTTGAAATTTCAAAAAAGCGTGTTGGTCTTTAGAATACTGTAGATGTGTTTATTTTGCACTGAAAAACTTTAAAACATAATAAAGGCTTATTGAAATCAGAGTAATTTAATATGTTTATTCATCTTTAATACACACGTTGAATAGTTATATATAATTTAGTAGTAACGTTAATCAAACTTAATCTATATTTTCATTTTTATATATTTTTGTGATGTTTAAACCAAACAAATCTCTCAATGGAAAGTTGAACTAGAATGAGAAAAACTTCACAACATTGTTTGATACCTATGCATAAACAAGATGTCTGCCATGTAAGTAGCGTTGAATTTTAATATATTTATTTTACTTTATTTAGCTATGTTCCATTTATTGATGTGGCTATTTAAAAATAGTTTTTAAATCTCTAGTTAAAATTATGATTTAATATTAGATACTTTTATTAATCTATTCTTAGTTTGCCTTTCATAGACCTATAGTATTTTGATAAATAGCATGCACACTGCTGTTGCAAGGCTGCCTTGCTTATACCATTCTGTGACTTCGATCCTTTTTATAATATCAATTCTGAACTCAAAAGCATATAACCAGATATTTTTTTAGTATTTATTGCTTTGATATAATCTTGTTTGTTTTTCAAACTCTCAATGTCACGAAGCTCTAAAAATGACGGGTGTATTTCCAAACCTCCTCTCACCATGGATATTAATTTACTTGGCTATTGTGTGCATTAAATGTATTTACATTGATAGAACCTATCTTAGTAATTTGTGTTCATTATGATATCTTGATTTACTTTTGATTTGGTAAACTATTAAACCAAATATTCTTAAAGTTGTAGTTGTACCTATTAAGTCACAATGTTCTATTAAATGTTTTGAACTACCTGCCCCTTGATTACACCTTTTTTATTAGTGTGTTCATTGTTGGATGAGCTCTCAAATCCATGCTATTTGGGACAACTCCATTTTATTCAGGGTGGCCACATTCAGTGAAGATAGGCCTAGCGAAACTTCAGAATTTTTTTCTAATATTTAGAAAAGACGGTTTAATTGTCGGTGTAGGAAAGGGAAATATATTTATTGCTTGCTATTCAATCATTCTTTTTAATATTGTTTATGTTTGTATTGATTTTTGAGCGCATTCCAAAGATCCATAATTTTTTAAATATATTAATGTATTAATCAGCCTTATCAATTTTGAAATGGGCAGGAAAATTAGGATTAGGGAAAGGCCTAGGCATTATTTTTCTGAGATTTTGTGGCCAGCCTGCTATTAAGTTTTAGTCCTCTTAGAGAAATTATTAAACGATCATCCATATAGACAAGAATACACCCACTCAAGTTTCAGGGTTAAAATTAAAAGCCTGATATTTGATGAATTTGTGTAGTATAATTATGCACACGGTCGTCATTAGCGGTGGCAACATGTAGCCTTTACCAATAATCTGCTCAGATAGAAAACTTTTAATAAAGTACTGAATTTAGGACATACTGGTTCTCACAGTGGGGACGTAAAGAAGTCAATTCCAATATTAATGATACTATACACAATTTACTTTCCAAGTTCTGAGTATCATTAGACAAGACTACCTTTAACTTGTTTATCTTAGAAATAGTTCCTTTCTCTTCCCAAATCCTTCCTTTTACCCTTTGTGTCTCCTCAAAGAAAGTACTTTTGAAAGTTGAATGTTAATAAAGTTTTTTTTATTTCTTGACAATGTCTAGGCTCTTAGCTTATTGGAGTCTATTAAATTTTCTATTAGCTACAAGATGAATTATGTGTTGGAACACTTTAAAATGCTTCATAAAATATTAATGTAAAAAAAACACTGACAACTCAACTAGGAAATGTCACAAGGAGCCACTGCAAATAATCCTGCCCCCTTTAACACACCCCTCCCTTTCCACCCAAAATAAATGGGTACTGACTTGGTTAAATTTGTTCCCACCAGTAAATTAGAGCTAGCGATGCCTATGGCTATGCATTTTGTGAATCAGTGATGGAACAAGCTTCTCACTGTAAGAAGTCCAAATTTTTCAAAATAATAAATTTTTCAAATGTGACGAGAGCCAAACCCGAGACCTTTGACTGATAGTCAGACGTGCTATCTCTTAGCTACAGGGTGGGAATTTGACGTCTCGGAATCGTGCTTGCATTTTAAAATGCACACACATATTTTTAGTTCCACTTGTTCTGAATAATTTATTTTTGGTGTGCTGTTTTTCTATCTGTGAACCCCTATATTAAACTTACCCTGAATTTGTAATCATCTCCGAGGGATATTTTATCACTGAACTCTGTCTTGGTGGCGTGGAAAACAACCCATGTGACCGAGTAGACTCCCACGCCTGCACACACAGATGCAGTGTACCTGCAAGCATGAGGGAATATCATATGGTTTTAAAAAATAGTTAACACTAGCAATTTTTTTCCCCACCTGCATCTAGAAGGGCCCCATTCATGAGATTATATTTAAGCAACCTTTTAGGTTACACGCCAATTAAATTTCTATATAATCCTATAGCTTTTTTTTATGAGAGGGGGGTCAAGACTTCTTTAAATTTGGTTTTGCACCGCGTCCTGTTACTCGTTCGGGAAATCCGCATATTTACACCGATGGGTTTGGAAAGAATCATGTATAATCTAGATGAAATTTACCTATACTTGCGTGACGGGACAGAAGGAACCAATTTATGAAAAAATTAACCCTGATTCCACTCGACCGGGATACTATTTCCGACCTTCCTGTCATTGCAATCCAGTCTATTGTGAGTGTGATACCTTGAACCATGCAACCAGCAACACAGGTTTAAGGAAATTACTATGATGGCTGTGAGAGGGAGGTAAATTGATCAAAATAAAGTTAGTTTCAATATGTGCATAAAAAATCCAAATGAAGACCCCCCCCCCAACTACAAAGTTTGGTGTTATTTTATTTTCTCCAATCTATAGAAGCTAAAATTAAATTAATTTTTTAAAGAGTATAGATTATAATTGTAGAAATTATAAGGAGGCTTCTTTACTGTACAAATCAATTACATTCTTTTGAAAATCAATGCTGCCAGATTTCCTTCACTAACAATACTCTTATTTCAGTAATCAATGAATATTCATTTAATTCTAACTCTGTATATAGTTTACTCTAAATGTTGTATTCTTTTATTTATCATTTCAGAGGGAAGGGAGAAATTGGGGGTTAAATTGTTTGCAAAATGTGTTAAACCATATTATTGTAGCTACTATAAGCAAGCACTCTGAAAAATACCATATCAGATTTTTACCCTTATCTAGATCCGAAAGATTTATTTTCATTATTTCAAGAATAATTTACTGTCCAAAACAAATCCTTACCATCTCTTGCTAGGGGACTTAACCATGATTTCCCCTCCCCCTTAAATATATTTCTGGGCATAGCTTTGGGAAATTTCTTTATTTTGAGAGAGGGAGAATATTTTAGAAAAGCAAGTTAATGCAAGTAAAGTTTCTCTTATCCGCAATAGTGATCACGTGGATAAATACATCAGTATCGTCTTGTCAAGTTCACCAGCTATGAGTTGGTCAAGGTTTGAATCTTAGACTTGTATACTAAACGTTATTTGTAAAATTTTATTTGGAAACAATTTTTACCAGGATGTCCAGCCAAACTATATTTTTAAATTCCTTGACTTTTCCAGGTTTTCCAGATCCAAATTACTTTTTCCCAGACCACTATTTATTGATATTATGTATATTACAAAAATAATTTTTTAAGATCACAGATTAAATAGTTTTTTTTTCTAGATACATACACATTCTGGAGTTGTGTCACTCAATAATGGAATTAAACAATTTCTGCCTCCGGGGAAATTGACTATTTTAAGTTAAAAATATATTTCAGTAAAATTGTATTGAGCCATTAAAAGATTGCCTCAATCAAGAACGATTTACAATAGTTGTGGGACAGAGTCATTATTAGTTCCTTCTACTTAAAATGTAGGCCTCGTCAAATTTTGCTCATGTGAATAATCATGACTCAACTTTGGCTAAAGACATGTGGCAAAAGGGTGGAAAGACACAAAACTCACTTGTTGACCTTGAGAAGTGATATAAGTCTGCTTAACATGGACAATGGTGTGAAAGTGATTTCAGGTGGGTATTAACTGGAAGAAAAGTGTTATTTTGAATATTATGAATCTAAATATAAGGCTTTTGATAGACGAAAAGTTTAATAAAATTCCTTGATTTTTCCGTGACTTTTCCGTGAACAAGCAAATTCCCTGACAATTCCCTGTTTTCCAGGTCGCTGGACACCCTACCCTGTTTACTCTCTTAATTAACAAACTTTTCTTAAAATAATTGGTTTATTTTATTTTAATATTTGTATTTCTATATGAAAAATAGTACCTCTTTTATTGAAGGTTTAATGATTTATTAATAATGCCTCAACAATCATCAATAAATATATAAACTTTGTTTTAATGTAACAGTGAAATTATTAAGGAAGGATTCCAAACAAAAATGTTTATTTTTGTATACTGAGTTATTAATAAAAATAATAAAAATTGTTTCCCAACCATTTAACTAATTTTCAAAACCCACTTGAACATTCTTAAACGAGATAAACAGCTTCCTTGCTAGGGTCATGTTCATAAGAATACGGTGAAACCCGCTTCGGTGGCAGCATGATCTAATGTGTCACTCTTGTGTTGGATCAGTCTGCTGGTGACAAGGCAACCGGGATTTGAATTCTGGTTGGGTGCACTGAGGGTTTTTTTTCCAAGAAGGTTTTCCGATCTACCTTCATGGAAATGCAGGTACATTTCCTTTAAACTCAACTTTCCTCATCCCTAACTCATTAGCGTAATTAGGGCATGTGTATAACCTGAACAGGTATTAAGATGCGGTACAAAAATAAATAAATCATTAAACCATCACTTGACAAACAGCCACATACATCCAGCCACAATTTTACATTTGTACTTTCATCAATGGTCACAATCCCTGGTACCGAAGGGCCTAACAGTACTAGTTTCGATGGCTGCATCATCTTAGGTATCATTCTTGCAATAGACTAGAGTGCTAATGACGGGGAGATTGTAGTTTGATTCCCTGTCCGGTGTACTGAGGGTGGTTTTTCCTAAATGGTTTTACTCTCCTCTCTCGCAAATACAAGTACACATCCTCTAAAATGAAACTTTCTCATCCCTATCACATTAGCAAGATTAGTAGGTACTGTATTCGTATGACCCTAAAGGTTAGTAATATGTGTTGATAGAAAAAAAAAAGCCCATGTAGGCGTACCTGATGGCGGTGAGCTCGGCCCTCTCCTCCTTGCTCGGTGTGAGGTCCGTGATAAGTGACAAGTGTGAGATCTGAACCATGGCCCAACCTATCTGGAACACCACTATGAAGGTAGCATAGTAGAGACTGGCGGACCAAGCGGAGGAACTCCCGGGGCAGTGCATGAAGATGAGAGGGAAGCTGACGGAGACCGTGATCGTACCTACAGTAGTATGTGAACACCGCTATAGCGAGATCATGGTTCTATGGGTTTAAGTTACTTTTCACATCAAGAGCGAATGTCATTACTTCACAGTTATAAAGTTATTACAGCATGATTATGGTGGTAACAAATACATAATACATGATGTCTACCACTCATGAAATTCATCAAAGTGATGAAATTAAATTTTGGTTATGAAAGTTATTAAAAAGTAATACAATTTAGCATACAGGTCATTCATTGTGCAGGTAAGAATAGACCACTTTTTTTTTACTTTGCTTAAAAATAGCTTAAATTTACAACTACTCTGCAGTGATGGCATAACTTAGAAATTAATATTTAATATAAAAAATACAGAAAAAAAATTAGTAAGAATACCTAAAGAGGACTTACTCATTTATAAAATCAAACAGAGAGGGGTTGGGGGGATGAGGGAGGGTGACCAGTTAAACATTGTGAGCAAAGAAAATATCAAGTGCCACACACCCTTGTGTTGATCCTCCCTAATAGTCCTAATTTATGTTCTTGTAGTTTAGGAAGTGGCCTAAGTCCTTAATATTGCAGCAGGTTCCGAATTTACCAAAACTCCATCGAGGAGCTGTACAGTGATTAGATATTTACCTATTATAAATAATCGATTATTTTTGTGACAGTAATGTAATGGCTAAGCCAACTTTAAATTAGCCCTATTTATTTATTATTATTTTGTTAGATTGTTACATTTATAAGAGTAAAAATATAAATGATCAAGTTAATAAATACTATTTAAATCCTTCCAAAAAGTCTTCTAGGTGTATATAATGATAAAAAAACATTTGCCTCTGGCAGTTGGGGGTACCTCCCCCAAACTCCGCTTGTGCACCCCCACTTCGTAATCCTGAGTATGCTAATGTTAGTTATATATATATATATATTGTAAAAAATACAATAACATTAAAAAATAATTATTTTAAAATGTGTGGTTTCTGGTTCGAGTGTAATTGTGTAAGTTAAATAATTTTTAGTTAATAGGCCATAATATGGGCTATTAAGTGTCGTAAAAGAATCAGGATTTCACTAAGTGCAAAGGTATTTTTCTTTAATTTTCAATCATTTCACTCCTTACACCACTTGCCAAATTGTTTTTTTAATGTAAATTACTAAAAATCTGGATCTTTTTTTTCAATTGGCATCAGAGAATTGATTTTGCTTGTTTGGCCTTTTCCTGTCATTTTTTAGAATAATTACACGAAAATTACATACCATCCCCCCCCCCCTTTTTTTTTAAAAAGAAGTTATTTTTGTTCCAAAATGGCAATACGAAAAAATCTTATTTAAATCGGTATAAACTATTTGTAGAATCATAAACTCAGACACTAGAAAGCATTACTAAAAATATTATTTAGAGTTAGTCAACTGTCTACATTAGGCCTAATATTTTTACCTACATGAGAAATGTGTTTTAATGCTGTAATTGTAATGTTTCACTGAATAAAGGATTGTCCTATATATAAATAGAAACTAATCAATGCTTAGTTTAAACTAACATTATTTAATAATATATATAAAAAATGTTTTAGGAATCCTTTTTCTTGGGTGTTTGTCGAATATTTAAGTTTGTACATAGCGTCTTTTTCAGTTTGTTATTATTAATTTATTGCCAGAAATTAGAATCCACGCAATATAAAGCATGGATTTTAATTGACAGTTGGCTTATTTATGTTTAAATTGGTTTCGCTTTTTCCCTAGTATTGCTTGGCTTTGTATCAAAATTCTAATCTGGCAGCCATGATTGACATTCGTAGTAGGCTTCTTTCTCTTCTTTTTGTTCTTTATGTAGTGTTTGTTCATAAGACGTTTTAATTCTTCAACTTAAACTTCAATAGCACGATGCTGCTTTTGTAAGTCTCTTGTGTGCAGAAGTCCAGTGATTGAAAATACACAAAAACGTATTCGATAGAAAAGGTGTATTACTGATTCTTTTGTCCACAATATCAAACTTTACAGTTTACATGAGTTCACAGACACAATTTAACTTTGAAACCCTGGGAAATCCCCATCGTTAACGAATTGCGATATAAGGAGGTGGGGAATTCCCCTTAGAAACCCCAATTAAAAAAGAAGTAGAGCCAATAATGCAAAACATATTTTACATCTATCTATCTATCTATCTATCTATCTATCTATCTATCTATCTATCTATGTAATAAAGTATTTATATTTTCCACTGGAAAAAAAACTGAAGCGCAAAAAATAATAATCGTAAATCCCGTTTGCCGTAATATTTCTTGAGTTTCCTACTTAATTTCGTATTTTCTGGGATGATATCAAATTTCATGAGATCTCACAAAATTTTGGATGACTTGACAAGACTGGAAGATTATCAAACAATGAATCTTGACAAAACCATCAGACACAATACTTTTATTTAAAAAAAGACAAATACAACACAATATGTTAGCCATGATATAACACATTTAAACATTAAGGTGCTTTTTTTTATACATTCACTATCAACTTATCTCTGATATATCTCTACAATAATAGTTTCTCTCACCTAGGAAATGCCACATTTTCCTGTTTCCCAGTCTGTCTGCCAGCAACCCTACCACAGGGGTAGCCAAGGCATCCACAACCTGACCTGAAACACATCACATATTTGGCCTAGTTAGATTAAAACGCTGCTATCTATAGGAGGATTTTGGTAGGAAGAAATAATTAGAAAACACTTTTTTTTTTGTAGTCAACATTTATAATATTTTGCTATATTATTATTATTGTTATTTTAGATATTGATAATATCTATCAAAAGCGACAACTGCAAATCACACGACTTGATGTTTGAATAAGTGAAAGTAGATCAAGTAACGTTTCTATACAAATCCTATACAAATCGCAAAGTATTAAAATGGTCCTAAGAAGAACCTTATGTGAAGGTTAAAAGTTGATTAAATCTACTATAATGCAGACAAACTCTTAGAAATGTGTTTTTTACTTATTATTTTTGACAGCTTTTAATATTAATAAAGTGTCCTTTTATGAATGTTGGCTGCTCTGTTTAAAATAAAAAATGTATTTATGAAGTTATGACCATGTATTATAAATACATAATATATATATTAAAAAAAAACACTACTTTTTAATAAAGTGCCAAATGTCTATTTACGAACGAGAAGAACACATTTTAGTATATATAAGATTCGAACCAAACTCTTCCACAGGGATTTTCTCATCGTCAGAAGCACAACACCTCAAATATGTTGACCATAGTTGAGGCGGATAGCCTTTTACGGAGAGATGTTGATTTGGAAATATAGGAGGAGAGGGACATGCCCCTGCAGACCCAGTTGGTGCTAACCCCCCTGTTAATTGCACTGGTATTCAGGTGGTCGAAGACATCATTATTCATTGCCAATGGCGGGGAAGGTTGAGGTTCGAAACTTGGCTGTGTACGCTGAGAATTTTTTCTCCCCTATATAATTTTTCACTCCTCTTCCATGCACTTCCTCTATATTTTACATTCATCAGCCCATCTCTTCAATTCAGAGGTGGTTGAAACACTACGGATTTTTTCCAGATATAATATTGCTGTGATAATATTTAGGTTGTCTATAGCTCCGTGGTCGAGCGCCTATCATCACTGTACGGAATAGATACCGTTAACTAGCTGTTAATTGCTCCGTGGTCGAGCACTAATTAAATCGGTATATTTATTAAATGCAAGAAAGAGAACTATTGATGGCTGTTGATTCACACACGGTTTATTCAAATGACATCTGTTAGTTACTGATACATACTCCAATTAAATGCTTTATACTAACGCACACTTGTGATATTAACGTACATTATTGTATTCTGTGTTAGACTGCGAGATCCAGTGCTAGTGTGTGGGTAGGTGCTTGGGTGCTTCGCTTGTGCCTTAAAAATACGTACAAGCGGCTTATATATGACATACCCCTTGCCTCTTGGGCCCTTCGTCAACAGTGTAAAAACTAACTAATAGAAAGAGTCCTAGCGACAGGTATTGTGAAGGCTAGCTTCTTATTGGTATAGGGAATTGGCGCCCTTTGACAAATACTGCGGAGTTGTTTTTTTGACAGAAAAAAATATATAAAAAATATATTTTAATGGTGTAATACTTTTCACATTATTTCTGAAAAGCGCGTGTTTCTTCATGGATGAATCATAAAAGGATACTCTACATATGTTACTTTAAAGAAAAATTACCTTCATCCATGACTTTTTACATATTTTAGAAGGATCCAAACCAATATCATTATATGGTCAACATTTTCTAAGCTAGGGGCAGTAAATTTTTAGAAATCATTTGACGGGCCACTGTAACGTATCCCCCCCACCCCCGCCTCCCTTACCAAATATATACATAGCACATTTGATAACAGTCTAGGAAAATAATATTGAGGGCTCTTTTTATAAACAATTATTAAATAGCCAAAATATCAGATTATTTTACAGGGTGTACAAAAATAATAAAACCCATATACCTGTAAATTATTTATTTTACTAAGAATCTATATCATTCACATAATTTAATAGTTATAGCAAACACTATTTCATTTAAAAATAATTTAAATTAAAGTAAACTTTACTTATTTATACAATACTGATGCAATTTTTGAACTTGCTTTTCTCTTAATAATTTATCTAAATTAGGTTTAATCTTTTACTTACATAAAATAAGCATTTTAGCAATATGTGAATCTAATAGTTGAATACAATTTATTTTTGGTAACATTTACAGAACAAAATGTTTGATCACATATTATATATGTGGAGTCAAATCTACACACAAATTTTAAAGCAAAATCGTGAAGCTTAGGAAACTGTTCTTTGGGTATGTATTTCCAAAATTAAATCAGATTAGGATCACTGGGTGATCTAAATGTTTTTTAAACTTATCACTAAGTCCAGACAGATTTTGGATTTTTATTATCTCAATTAGTAGGGATGGGGAATATTTATCTATATCGGGCTCTGAAAGACAAAATGGATTTATGATTAAGACTATGTTACTCTTATCAGATGCAAAATAAATAAAATCAAGTTACGAATTGTTAAGTAATATATTTAAGTGAAATAGAATACAAGGTGATGTTACAATGGCTATTCATATTATAGCCTACAACACACGTGCTCAAACGACTCACACAGAGCGAACTGTCTCATACAAAAAAGAAACGCTGGGCACTACAGAGATGGCGTGAGTGTCGACTTACAAGTACATGCGATTGGTGTTGCTTACCCAATAATATCACAAGAATTACAAACGTTATTACAACACGAATGACTCATACTTTGTATTTTATATGATCCAGGGTAAAACTACTGTATTGTAAGAGCACAATTATTTTAAGGCTTATTCTGGCAGGAGGTTATCCCACGCTTGTACATTTCCTGGGAAGTCAAGAGTATTGGGTTGTCTTCCTGTTGAGAGTAGCATATAGCTCATATAGCTTGCATCCTGTTGACGAGCGAGCACGGTGCGACCGATGGACCTTCTGACTGGTGTGAATCGAGATCAGAAAGTTTGTGTGTGAGAAGAACACACGTTGTTGAATGTTGGAAGCCATGCTGGATGCATGTGTGGTGGAGTAGCCGGTGAGACGAAGTGACGATATAACATGTGATCTGGCGTTTCACCCCTGTCGGAGGGTCGATCGCGGGTCTCTGGGTAGTTTCGCGAGTCCCGTTATCGCGCGTGCTTCCTCATAACGGGGATTACCTCATACTCATGTAGTAGTTTAGCATCTGACTAAAGTGATAAATATACCTTATTGGACTAACTCGCTAACCTCATTCCCCACGAACAATCCATCCCAACCCCTACCGCTTGGGGTTCATCCCAGCCATGTAACCCCCTTGGGTGCCCCGGTAGTGTAGTAATTAGGGTTGGCTAACGGGAGCCCAAAATAAATAGGGACGTTATAGTATTTACTAACAGTTTGCCGAGTGTTAGAAATTGATCAAGCTTGCCCTGATATAAGTTACTAGAAAATAGTTTTAGCTGTAATGTAAATTTATTGACTTTATTAAACATTAATGGAAATAAAGAATCTTTACCTAGCAACCATATGTTAAGAATATTCAAATAACGTGTGATATCCACTAAAAACGCTAAAGGCCAGTCTACAACCAACATACCCGCTTTTCGGACTCGAAACTACGTAATCGCAAATGCACTAGTAATTACGCTTTTATTAAATACAAAATAGACTGTCTACAATGAAAAGTCGTAAAACGTAATTTAAACCAATAGGAACAAACATCAATTATGACTATAAAAGTCAAATTTATATTAATGTTTTCAAATAAGAAATAAATATTTAAAAAATATTTAAATGGTTAAATACACATGATTTTAATTGAAAATCCTGTATTCAATACTACACATTTCCAAGCGTTTTTGTCATAGACCAAATAATTTCAAATTATTTGATTTTAGTAGTCCATCCATATTTGTTTTTTGATTGGCTGAGCTCAAGCCAACGCAACTACATAAACACAAAAGATGGACAATGTTCATCTCCTCCCGACAAGCTGGTCCGACAGTTCCGACATACGATTGGGTTTGCGTAAGCTATTGTAGACAGGCAAAATTACGTTATTGAGTAGTTGCGAGTCCGACAAGCGGGTGCGTTTGGTTGTAGACGGGCCATAAAAAAGCTAATCTGGATATTTAAGTAGGCTAAACCACATTCCATAGGCATAACACTTTTCATCTCCAAAAATGAAAGTACCTGGTATTTTAATTTGAAGAAACGAGAAATAACTTCTCACCTAGAAAGTTTATCTAACTGTGTTGTAGAGTATAAGTTCACCGTACTCACGCGATTGAATCACATTGACACAATGTAAAACAGGATCAATAATATGATGAAAATTCATTTCTCCAGTACACAAAGCCTCTTTGTGAATGATGCAATGATATGAAAACAGCTTACACTCTAAATACTATTCAAGCAGAGAAACACAACCATTTCTCTTTCCTCGCATCGCCGGATCACCATCAATACGTATACTTTCAAGTTTACTCCCATCTACACCACATTTCTCAATACAGTTTTTAACTTACTCAAAATAATTCCTTCAAGTTGTTGTGGTTGATAATTGACATAGTACTAAAAGTTCTTGAAACACGTCAAAGTTTTCATGTATGTACTTTACAAACACAAACAATTGAGCATTATCATCATCACAGCTCTCGTCCATTGCAATTGTAAATTATTTGGTAATAGCAGTTGCACATTTTATTTGTTTTGAAACATCATTTGCCATTTATTCAATGCCCCTCATAGCTATATTCCATTCACGGTAGGAATTACTCTCTGAAAGGTCTTTTTTCCTACTAATATCCTACTATTTAGTAGATTTATGGTAGGGAAAAAGGCCTTTCAGAAGTCAATTCCTACGGTGAATGGATTATAGGTGGCTGTATTGCGAGAAAGTGAAATATTGTCACATATATATATATATATATATATATA
>CABFVX010001460.1:40164-72612 GCA_902151425.1 Timema shepardi | reverse complement strand
TCATGGGCTAGACTTACTAAACGCCATTTTATTTCATATTTCAAAAGTATACTAAGGTAGAAATAAATTAAATTTAAAATAAACTACGAATGAAGAATATAGGTGCATAAAGTAGAAGTGAACACTATTAATAGTGACAGGGAGGGTCGAGAGTAGCGTGACAGCTAACATTCTTGGTATTACCTCCTTTTACACAGTAAATACAGCAGGGATGGTCAACCCATGGCGGGCCATTCAAACTGTCTTGGTGGGGCACTGTTTAATCCATGAGCCATGGGTTGGGCCTCCTGTCTAATTAGTATAATTAGGCGGATAGTCCGGACAGGTCGTAAGACTTGAAACAAAAAGTGACAGCGAGAGTTAAAGGGGAGACGTGTGTGGGTGTGTTTAGTGGTACTGTTTCAAGGACAAGGTAGAGCAACACGCGTTGTCCGCTAGTTTGAAGAGCATTACGTAAGAGAATGTAGATGGTCAGATAGGAATATGGTAATGAAGGAAACGTAACGATAAAAATAGATACTTATTTAGATATAAATGAATATCAACATACAAAGTGTAAATTAATGTAGGCTAGTTACGAAAATGTCCGTATAGAGGTGATCACAATAAAATTAATTTAACTAAAGTTTAAAAATGATAGGTGCATTAACAATGCGCATATGCGCGCTAAGCAAGGTCCTGGATTCAAGTCACGTGTTTAGGTGTCATTTTTTAACTAATTTAAATTAGTTATCTTACTTTATGGCATAAGGAATTCGAAAGGTCAATGTAGCACTTAAAAAAATACACCACCTATCCCTATCTAGAGCTAGATCTATCTAGTTCACCTCAATGCACCCTCTCTATCTTGAGCTACTTCTATTCAGTCCACCTTATTACATCATGGCTGTATCTAAATAATCTAATTCACGCACTGTCGACCCTTGACGTTAACTTGATAATTGCATTGGCAATCACGTGATCAAGTGTAGATCAATCCGAATAGTCACGAAGAGTACCGATGCACCCCTCACACCAAGTCCAAGGGTGATGGTAAGTCAAACTTGATGGCCGTTGATGCGGTGCTTGACTGGCAATTGTTTATTTTTAGACTGCTATAGAGAGAGCTCAGAGAGTAATGTGATGTGTTATAAAGGGCTGATAGATGGTGTTTAAAATAATTTCTAAGCTCGTTGGTAGAAAGCAGCACTGCGGACTCAAGGGTGTGGAAAGGATAGTTTGCCGTCCAAATAATATGTTGCAGTCTTCGATCTCAAGTGCGTGATAAGTGTACATTCACCAAGTCAAGTGTACTTGACTATTCAGATACAGCTCCTATCTCTTTCAGGTCCATTCTAATGTTATCCTCACATGTGTTCTAGGTCTTACCAATGGTCTCATCCTATTGGGTTTGTCAATTAATGCCCTGGACACGGTTCTAGATTCTTCCATTCGTACTGCATGTCCTGCCCACCGTGATAATCTACGATACTTGTTTATCCTAACAAGGACTTGTAATGAGCACACGGTATGTAACTCATTATTATGTAACCTCCTCCAATCCCTAGTAACTCCATTAATTTTTGGATCAAATATCTTCCTAAGCACCTTGTTTTTAAACACATTTTTTTTTCACAGTGTAAGGTAAGAAACCACGTTTCACACCCATAGTCAACATTTATTATTATTATTAGCACCGCGTCTTACTACCCGTTCGGGTTGTACACACTTACGCTAATGTGTAATGGTAGGGTGATTGTGAGATGAAATGAAGGACCTACAGTTTAACGTTGAATCCGAACCACAGTGTAGGTCTGGCATTCCCCACATTCACAAGATGTCTTGTCAGAGGTGAAGGAAGGGTTTGATAATCAGATAAATCTATGCCGCGACCGAGGATTGAACCCCGGCCACCAGCACAGAAGTCTGACACCTTACCCCTAGACCGCCAGGTCACCCATAGTCAACAACTGGTTTAACTATTGTTTTGTATATTCTGAGTTTTACATTCCTTGGAAGCAGGCGAGGTGTCAACAACGTACTGACCGAGTAATAGCATCCATTTCTTGACCGTATTCTATTTTTAATTTCCAATCTAATATCGTCATTGCTAGTTAAAATTGTTCCTAAATATTTAAATTAATCAACCCTTGTAAAATTATAAGCTGTTCGCACTAATCTCTAGATTATCGACACCAATCTGTGTTCTTTGTTTGACCGTATACCTAGTTTTTTCAGCGTTCACTTTTCAACCTATTTGTTTACTGCACTGTTTAATACTGGAACCGGGTTACGGAGTAACCACTAAATAATCAAATAACAAACGTGAACACCAACACGTTAGCCATTTTCTTACTGACTCCGTCTCATACTGCCAACTTAAACACATTATGATACTATGCACTCGCCCCTTATAAAATAATAAGAAATAAGAAACAAAAATGTTACATGTGGTTGGCCTAATATTATAACATTAAAGATTCTGTTTCTCTGAAGGTTTTGTTCTCCTAGATGAATGACGCAGGCCATGCATTGGTGTCTCCGGAGTTTTCACAGTGGTAGGCTAGATCGAAGCTGGTGCATACCTTGTTAATTGAGTTGAATCGCCCTCTGCACCTAGGTTCCTTCCCATTTGAGTTGATAGTGGCCTATGAATTTTTAAAGGCTCCTGTGTCAGAAAAAACAGTCGTTCTGGGATGACTGACGCTTCCTTAGGCTGCGGAGTCACGAAGTTTACTGAAGCTTGTTTTTAGTATGTGCAATTTTGTGTTGCTGTGAATCGCAATACTTGTTCAACAGAAGTCTTCCCAGTCACTGTATTTGGAGTATTTCTACAGTGAAACAACAAGTTCACTAACAGTAGGTCAAGCGAAACGTTGGGGGCTCGGTATACAATCTTCTTCAATTTTTTCCTGCTAAAATTTGAACAACTTTTTCTGCAGAGTACTATTTGATGGTGAATGATACGGTGATAATGTTACTAAGGCAAAACTCAACCAATTATTCTGAATTAAAAGGTGAACCATTATCAGACACAATCTCATCAGGCATGCCTAATGTTGCAAAGCACGCTCTTAATTTGGCTACCGTTTCTTGCCCAGTAGCTCTTATAACAATCCATGCTTCAATAGAAAACTAATAACAATCAACTAGAACTAATCTAATGTGATTTTTATAGCTCATGTAATATATGTCCAACCTTTCAAATGTATTATTTGTGATAGGCCATGGTGTCAAATACTTGTACTGTCATAGGTTTTCAGAAAACTGACACTTTTAACAGCCTTTTAGGATATCTTCAATATCGGTATCTATACTAGGCCACCAGCATATTGATCTAGCTAACAATTTCATCTTCACAATGCCGGGAAGATGATCATGCAATTGTTTAAGACCATCTTGTTTTAGACTCTTAAAAATAATTACACGATATCCACATACAAGCACACTTTAACTGTGGAAATTTCTTCTTGTCTCCTAAAATAAGGCAAAAGTTCGGGACTCATTTGATTTGGCCATCCCTTATTTTACATCTCTCATATAGCAACTAAAATGTTGTCTTTAGCTGTTTTCTTTACTACTTTTACCACCAATACTGGAGGGGGAATAGTACATATCTCTCATTCATCTAGAAAAGCTTCTTCAATGGGAAGTCTTGATCACATGTCTGCATTCTTGACATTTGTTTCAACATTTCAAATTTATAGCTGTAAGCTGATAGTATCAACGCCCATCTTTGTAATCTAGCAGCTGCAAGTGTTGGAATATTTCTTTTTCACCAAACATTCTCTGGATTACTTGCGAATTCATGATTATTTCAAACTGTTGCCCATAGAGAAACTTGTGGAACTGCTGTATGCCAAATATCACTGCTATTCCTTCTCGTTCATATTGAGAATAATTCTTCTGTGCCGATGTTAAAGTAGCACTTGCAAAGACTATTAGTTTTTCATCATTATCAATAACATGACACAACAAAGCACCAACACCATATGTTTATGAGTATGTTATGACTTGTAAAGGTAAGTCCGGATTGTAATGAACTAACAAGCTATGGTTGATTATCATTTCTTTTCTCAAAGGCTTCTTCATATACTGTATCACTATAGAATTTAATCACCCCACTTTGGGCGTCGTTTGAAACACTACGGATTTTTTCCAGATAAAATAATGCTGTGATGATGTTTAGGTTGTTTATAGCTCCGTGGTCGAGTGCCTATCATCACTGTACGGAAAATATACCATTTAACCAGCTGTCTATAACTCCGTGGTCGAGCACTAATTAGAACGGTATAATTAATACATGTAAGAAAGAGAACTGTTGATGGCTGTTTATTCACACACGGTTTATTTAAATGACTTCTTTTAATCACTAATACATACTCCAATTAAATGCTTTATATTAATGCACACTTGTGATAATAACGTAAATTATTTGTATTCTGTGTTAGTCCCTGACTGCGAGAGCCAGTGCTAGATTTGTGAGTCCCTAACTGCGTTGCTTGTGTGAGCGTGAGTGTTTGAGTGACTTGTGTGTGTGTGGCTTGTGCGTGGGCGGATGCCTTAAACATACGCACAACGGCTTATATATGACATACCCCTTGCCTTTTGCTTCCCTCATCAACAGTGTAAAAACTAACAAATAGAAATAATCCTGGTGACAGGTGTTGTGAAGGCTAGCTTCTTATTGGTATAGGGAATTGGCGTCTTTTGCCAAATACTGCGCAGTTGTTCTTTTAACAGGAAATATTGTATAAAAAATATATTTTAGTGGTGAAATCCTTTACCCATTATTTCTGAGAATCACGGGTATCTTCATGGATGAATCTTAAAAGGATATTCTACATATATTACTTTAAAGAAAAATTACCTTCATCCATGACTTTTTACATAATTTAGAGTAATCCAAACCAATATCATTACAATATCTTTGCCAAATCAAATTTCACATTCTTTGACAGTAAATTGTTCAATGGTTGTAATAGATGTGATGACAATGGAATGGAATAAATTTTGCGTAAAAATTGAGTAATCCAAAAGTAGAATTGGGTTGTGTGACATCCTTGAGAGCTGGACATTTTTGAATTGCGTCTATTTTCTCTTTAGTAGGTTTTATTCCTTCAGAACAATGCATAAACCCAAAATACTCTATTTCAGTATTAAATAACTTATTACAGTTTATCTTAATATTATGATCATTAAGACGTTTCATGACCATTTGAAGTTTAGTCATACACTGTTGTTCTGTTTCACCCAGGGATCTCAATATTATACTGGATGGACATAATCATACGCATTTCCAAGAACCAAATCGTGACGCTCAAGTTTATCGTCTGCTTCATTGTAGGGGGACATTTAACGGTTTCTTTCAATGTTCTTATGCGAAAACATGTATTTGATGAATAAAAGTGTTATTGTTTGAAAATAATGAAATATATTATATCACACTTGCCTGAAGAAACATTTACTTTAAAAGATATACAATTCAGTTTTACAGGTAATACTATACAAATACGAATAAAATCTTTAATATATATAAATATGTAGTTATCATCCATATTGTTTACAGTCTGCCAAGACTACACTTATATCTAAAGTTGGCTATTAGCTTGAATATTGGTTTCAGAAAGCATATTATATTGAAAGTTCGATACATATAATGAACACGGTATCTTAAAGCGTGATTACATTTGTTTGAATGACGAACTTTGTGTAGTTGCCATACGTTCAAACGATCACTTAGGTTATAGGCTTGTAGAAAGTATTATTATATTACTTTTTTTTTAAAGTTGGCTCATATCTTATATATTAAATTCAGAAACCATATTATTTTGAAAGTTCGATAACTATTATGAAACAAGTTGGCAAAAAACTGTATTACATTTGTTTGAATGACATAGTTTGTGTAGAAATGTTACTTTAAACCAATAATTTAGGTTATAGGCTTGTAGGAAGTACGGTATCTACTAAACCCTGATTTTAGTAGGAATCCCAATCTGTAAGGCTTTATTTCGTACCAGAATACTATCATATATTAGTATTTTGGTAGGATAAATGGTCATTTAGAACGGAAGTATACATTCCCTACTGGAAGGTATCTATCCTACCTAAACACTAATATAGGGTATGATTCTGGTACGAGATTATAGCCTTCTGAACGAGTTTCCTTTAAAAATAATCGTAAATATTAGCCTACATCAACTTATTTAAAGGGAAAACTCACCAGTTGTAGCGTGTCAATCAGATTGATTGAACACCTACAAGGAAAAAACTAACTATTTATCAATATTCGTGTAATTGGGTGCCACGTTGGGGTTATATGGAGATATTAAAAGATAAACTACCTCAAAGTTGTACTCTAATACAAAAAACGGCGTATTGGCCTACGTTCAAAAACACGTGGATTAGTCAAAAAATTAATTTACATTTTTATAATTGCGGTTCTAGATATCACAAAACAAGACTAATGTTATTAAAGTTATGAATAAGATTTGTGAATATGTGCCCTAGTTATTTAAAAGAGGACTGATACAAAACTTACAACTAACCATGTGGCCGTTAATATAATTTAAAAAATATACTTCTATATCATTTCTTTTCGTAAAACAAACAGTGAAAATCAAATAACTAAATTAATACTGATGCATTATGATACAGGATATATGTGTATAAAACTCACCCAAGGACAGATGCCTGCAGATATCGTTTACTCATTTCACAAAAACACAATTTTCTATTATGGCGGCTCCACGTGGCGTGGCTTGGCCGGTCAATAGAAAAGAAGGGGTCGAAATGGAAGAGACGCAGCGATCTCAACGCGCAACTCACTCCGCGCCTCTGGTGGTCGACAGAAGAAGCTCGTCAGTTTCTTAACTCTCTTTCTCTTTCCCCTCTCATTCATTCTCCCTTATTCTACCTCTGCTTCGTAATTCATTCTCCGTTATCCCCCTTTCATGTTCGTGTCTGATTGTCGCTATATAAGGGTAGCACCATGAGCTCATTTATGCACAACGCCTTCTCTCAGCCTAGGTACTAGGACGAAGCTCTGCCGGTGAGAAAACTACCAAGAAGGACCATGGGGTTCGTGGCGTCGGATTCGCCGCCATAGCATCGACGTTGCTGGATGAATCGTCGGAATCAACGAGCTGGACACCAGGACAACTCAACTAGGGTATCAGTATCCAGCCGGGGTCGTTTAGTCACTAGCATGTAGTCAGAAGATACTTTATTTTTTATTTGATATGTTGTAAATAGTTATTCGGAAGTCCTTTAATTTTGCAAGAGAAATGTTTCATTTTATTAGATTTGTATCATGTTCAGAACTAGCTAATGCTAGAAGTATCGTGGTAATATTTCGCCTGTCTGTCTGATTGACAAGTCAGATGTTAATGACTCTTAAAGTCAATTGCTGAGTGCTTTTGTATTTTTGTTTTATTTTGTTAGATCAAGTATCATGTTCAGAACTAGCTAACTTCGTTATGCTAGAAGTACCTTGGCAATATTTCGCCTTTCTGTCTGATGGACAAGTCAGATTTTAATGACTCATAAAGTCAAATGCTGAGTGCATTATTGTATTTTTGGACACTGTCCTAACGTCAAAGCCTCTGGCTTGGAAAATGTGAATTTTAGTGTGGTAAATGTACACTAACTCACAAGTTCCTATAAATCTTGAAAAAGAAAAGTAATTCATGACACCCTAAACGTCATGTGCATCAGTGCTTTGTTATTGATGGTTATCGCCAGGAAGTCTGTTTCTTTCTTCTGCCTTACGCAGTGCAGTTGTAAATCATAGAGGTTTGACTATGCAGTCAATGTTCATTAAAAGTATTAGTTTGGGTGCGCAACCCGTGGAAATTGACCTTTTGTCATAGTGGGGTCCGCGCAAATAATACTATTTTGTTTTGCCCTGTAAATAGGTTCTTAAATTTTGTGGTAGTTCAAAATTAGGTTAATGTACTATTGAATGCATTGGTAGTACCGTAAGGGAACATGTCCTGCCATAGTACTTTAATGACTCCTGGCCCTTAGCCATCATCCAGCAGGATTTACCAGTCAACTATCCAACTAATTTAGTAACACTCAACCTTGTCAAGTGAGACTGTGTAAATGTTATACTATAAATTTGTTCTATATTTTGCTTTAACTAATTCTCAAATTACTCTCCTTTTAGAAATTCTACAGCCTCTTGACTGGTCACTGTGTTGCCCAGGTCACCGCAAGTAATCAAGTAATCAAGTAATCCCTCAAGGATATTTGTCTTGAGAAAAGATTTAAAATTCTATCATTTTCTGCCTAATTGTAAAACTTGTATACTTTAATGCTTCTAATGTCTACTAAATAAAACTATTGTGAAATTGAAATGTTCAGTTTTCTAACTTACATAGTTTAGTAGCATTTTGCTGTAACACAGTTTCGAACTTTGTTATGCTCTTTAAAGCTTTTACTAACATATTTATTTCATTCAACTAATCACACATGGTTGTATCTCATATATTCAAACAAATTAATGAACGATGTCAAAATGCCACATTGCCTTGTATGGGTGTAAGCGAGAAATAGATAACCGAAAGTTTCCTTTTCTTGTACACAATAGTATGCAAGATCAATGGTTTCACCGCTGATAAGAACATAATCGATATAACACACCACGTTATCAATTATTTGCAATATTCTCCCCATCATACTTTGAAAAATACTTGGCCCACTCACTATTTCATACAGTATTCTATGACACTTGAATAAACCGCGTTCAGTATTTATAACCATTAGTTCTTCTGATTACGGGCTCATTTCTGATTGTAGATATGCTTCTTTTAAATCTATTACACAAAACACTTTCCTTGTGAGTTTGGCAGATAAGTCCTGAATCTTAGGTAATGGGTATTGATCAAGAAACTTCTAAGGAACAACATATGCTCTTTTAAAGACAGGTATTGCATCTTCCTTAAGAATTAAATTTGCTTGAAATCCACAAATTTTGTCACCTTCTTGGTTAAAACAATGATACTATTTACTTAAGAATTGTTCTTTCAAGCTTGCCAATTCAACCAATTTTAGTTCAAGCACTTTCCTCCAATTTGGTTCAAGCGTATCAAGCCACTGTCTTCCCAACAAAGGCACTGTTCTTGATTTGCATACTGCCACTGGTAATTCGTAATTGTCATTATTATGTTTCACACACTCTTCAATTATTCCATTTATTTTCAATGCATCTCCGCTAACAGTTTTGAGAACTAAGTTAGATGATTGCAATGGAACATGATGGAAATGTTTCTGGTAGATTCCTTTACTGATAACATATACGACTACACCAGTATCAACTTCCGTGTTTAACGGCACATATTCTACTAACAATTGAACCACATGTCTGCCCTTTAACTGTATTTCGGCTATGTTGTTGCTATTCAGATTCGGTACCATATCTTCTAAATCACTAGGTTCAGTTTCAGTTTCTGAAGGGACTTCACTTGATGCTTGATCAACTTGTCTCACGTTAAATGTTGTTTTTTTATCTTCGTTCCTAGATTGACAGACCTTACTATTATGTCCTTTCTTATTGCATGTGTAACATCGTCGCTTTCTAGCTATACATTCATTATAGCGATGAAGTGATTATCTGTCCCACAATTTTTCCACAAAGAAGTGATATTTTCAAAACGTTATTCTCTACGACGAACATCTTGTTGTTTTACCGCTTTAAACGGCATCACCAGACGCAGCATTTTTGTTTGATTGTCAGCTTATTCCGTGCCGCTTCCAATTTCAACTGCTTTCCTTAAGTCCAATGTGTCCTAAGACAAAATTAGTTTTTGAATAGGTACATATTTCACACCTCACACGAACCGATCCCATGACGCATTGTCCAAGAACTGTCCGTAATCACATGTGTTCGATAGTGTCTTTAATTCTACCACATAAGCACTGATAGATTCATTTTACTTTTGGTCCCATTTATTAAATATACATTTTTCTGCAATAACGTCAAACTTTGTTCCATAATGCGTCTACAAAACCACCACTACTTTATCGTAATTTTTAGTAGTAGGAAGTTCTGAAGCCGTATGTTTTTTTAAATTCTCTATGCATGAGGTACAATCATGGTTATAAACATGGGCACATTAATATTGTCTTCAACAAAATTCACGATGGAAAACTGATGAAGGCGCTCCATATGTACTTCAAACTGTTCCATTTTGGGGTTATATTAATTCATTTTACCGATTAAAGCCATTTTGGATGGCTTAATTTACTTTTTGTCCCACTACAAAAATTGTCCTAATATTGTAGCATGGATAGCACTGCACACGGCTGAACTTGCGACTCAGCACAAAGCTTAATTTTGTCACTGACTTTTTCCACGAACCCTAATATGACTTACGCTAACGCTACCCCTTGCTGAAACGTAGCACACAACCATTACGATTTCACAAGAAAAGAGCCAACACATTGTTTCCTTTTTTTTACTCACGAATTACTGTTATTTACTTTGATTATCTACATTATGAAACATCATAGTCACCAATTCATGAACTGTTTTAAAATGGAACCGGGTTCTGGAGTAGCTAACAACTAAATAATCAAATAACAAACGTGAACACCAAAACGTTAGCCATTATCTTACTGACTCCGTCTCATAATGCCAACTTAAACACATTATGATACTATGCATTTACTAGCATCTAAAAAAAAAAGGATGCATTTCATGCAACAGCTTACTTACTTATAGCCAACAACACTAAATCATCTTTGTATCTTAAATTAATTATCTAGATATAATAAATAACATTTGTGAATATATGGAATTATTAATATTCCTGGTGACCTGGTGGTCTAGGGGTAAGGTGTCAGACTTCTGTGCTGGCGGCCGGGGTTCAATCCTCGGTCAGGGCACAGATTTATCTGATTACCAAACCCTTCCTTCACCTCTGACAAGACATCTTGTGAATGTGGGGAATGCCAGGCCTCCACCGTGGTTCGGATTCCACGTTAAACTGTAGGTCCTCCATTTCATCTCACAATCACCCTACCATTACACATTAGCGTAAGTGCGTATAACCCGAACGGGTAGTAAGACGCGGTGCTAATAATAATAATAATAATTAATATTCCTTATATATAACCACTGAAATTAATGAAATAATCACAATATTTTATGTATTATCTCATTTCTCAACTAAGCAGCAAAAACCTTTAATCGGGTTCTCAAAGTGTAAGCTTAAAATGATATTATTACTAAGAAAAATACATAAATTACAACCAAATTGCTGTGTTGTTTTGATACCAATCCAATATTGGAGTGTAATTAGGCCTTCTCATATAGTTAACAGTATAAACAAATAAGTTATATTAAAAAAAGTATTAGTACCTTTCAAAAGAGGAAAATATCGATTTTATCAAAGTAAGGATGGTTTTCCCAAATCCCTACAATTTTTTATTTATTCATGTCTTAATAAGGTTGATATGCTTTTTATAACATTGATGAATTAAGGTAGAATTTAGAGTAAATATATCCGCATTTGCGTTAAAGGAGGCTGGCCCAACCAAGATTATAATCCCGATATCTCCGTCATTAGTAGGCCAGTCCAACACGAGAGTGACGCAAAAGGCCATTAGACCACTGAAGCGGGATGTTTCTAATGGCACGCAGTCATCCTGGCGTCCTTTGTTCAGATCCTGACCGGGCTAGTATACGGCCTGATAGCCCTGGATTCACGTGCGTCTGTTATACCTCAGCGAGAGATTTAAATATTTAAGTATATTGCGTTCGGGCGCGAGGTAGTTTTACGTTTCTTACTAACGATTAGTCTGGGTTTGATTCAAATGGAAGATAACATACATTAAAGATCACAAACTGAATATTAGGATTAATTTATTCTACACTTTGGTTCTGGTTACTAAAGAATGCATCTACTAAATAAGTTGAGTTAGAGTGACTGCGTGAGTATGTAAGACCCGTCCTATCTGTGTGATTGTACCATCACGGGTGTTTTTCCAATATATGCCTCGAGGGCTTCTTGCAACCCTTACCACGTCTTCTTGAACAATTTAAATTCTTAGAAAGAAATCGGCAAGTTCTCTTTCACTGTCACATAAAAAAAACTACAGATCTCAGTTCAGGGGGATCTTTTACAATTTGTCCTGTTCTTTACGATCGTAAATAGTAAAAATCACTATGTGTATTGTACTCTTATTTTATAAAGTAAGACCAACGGATGCCCCGGTACATCCTTCACTAAAACTCATAAATACTGTTGAAGTTAACATTAAATATATGTTCAAGTGGTAGTTGAATTTTTTTAATGGTTGGGAATGGGAAATCACTGGCCTAGGCTACTGGTTGGTTAACAAACTTTTATTTTAAAATAAAGATTGTTTGGAACTTTATTTAACATTTTCATTGTTACAAAAACCACTTTAATACATTTTTTCAATTCTATTAAAATTTACTAATGAATATTAAAATATCAATAAATATGGTAGTGTCAACGAATGGCCTCAATTGGAAGGTATGTTTGTGTAGATATTTTATGTTGTGAGTGGCGAATGACGTAACGAACGTTGCGAGGTTGCTATGATGATTCGATAAACAAACAAACTAGAGGGACTGACGCAAAAGGAGGTGTCAGAAGTCCTGAGTTAGGAACCAGGCCATCGGCCCGGTTAAAAGGGGGAGATCTTGAGCTCCTCGGGGCTGACTACAGAGACAATCATAATCTAGGCCACGCTGCCTGTCACTGAGCCACGTGGGCTAAGTCGTTGGGTTCGTCAAGTACCTGTTGGGGCTGCCACTCGAGCCCAGGGAACCAGGTTCGTCGACGACCGTAAATAGACCACCTAGCAGTTAGACAGGCCATTAAATAAACCTCACAACACCTCGTTAGATAACTCGCTTCTCTATATTTATTAAGTTCTTCACTTTAACTGTACTTTTAAGATCACAATGTTAATAGTCATAGTATTATTAATAAACCTTGTAAAAGCCAATTCTAACGTCAATCATGAACCCACACAAGTATTCATATCATCACCCCTTATCCTGGGCCAAAGACACCCTGACATATCAACCAGGCCCACACAATGAAGATACAAGAAAGGGATGGGGGGTTGACAGTAACAAATTTTATATAGCAATGAAAATGTTTAAGGGGGTCCCTAACAATATTTTTCTTTTTATAAAAAAATTGTTAATCAAGAAAGTGCATAAATAAATAAGTACAAAACATAAATAGAACAGTGAAAATCATTCAAAACTCACTTAAACACTGGCTGCTTTATCCATTAGGCTGACTAGGCACAATGCTTAGGGCCTACAATATTTCAATTGAAAAAAATATATGAACAAAAAAATAATCCCAAATAAGACAAAACAGCAAAATTTTAATTTAAAATATTTATTTTGATATTTGAATGACTTAAACAATCATTTAAGTTGTCGCGTTTCTCAACGGCCTCATTGATACAGACACATGCAGTAATGTAGGCATGGGCGCACACATGCTGACACAAAACATTTCTAACAAGATGAAACAAAACATTCTTGTATCGTTGTGTTTTAACATATGTCATTCCGATTTACCACATGCTTTCAAATGAGCCACTGCACACTTGCTGACACAAGGCGGAACAAAGGCGATGACACACGAGGACACACCGTGAGACACGTTGAAACAAACCAGCTGTCTTCCCCACTCGCATGTTTCATCCAGTTTATTTCACGTGTTTCGTGAAAAATAAGCCCCTGCGCAAGCGCCAGTTTGGCAGTCTGGCCACGTGACTATAGTCGCCTTCAAAACTTAAGCTGTGTTGATCACTCTTGTTTTGTTTGTGCTTGAAGATACCAAAAAAGGTTACCGGTAGTAAGTGTAGTAGACACATTGATGCGTATTTTTCCAACGAATACTTCTCAATTCTATATCAATATCGCCAACATTACACACCACCATCTTACCATAAATTGAACATTTTGGTTTCATCATGTTTCATTAAAAAAAAGTAGTTGAAACATTTTTTTGTGTCGTGGTTTCAAGATGTTTTATTTCTTCTTGTTTCGAAATGTTTTGTGTTAGCATGTGTGCGCCCTACCTAACAGGGCTATGTTGTTATGAGTAGTTGCATTGCACGTATCGCGAACCATTGGCGGTCCCAGGATATTGTGTCATCAGAGGTTCAGAGGCGTTCACGGTGCATTAAAATTTGCAAGTATTTTCAAGATTGATTAATTGTTTTTTGTGGGTGCAAACAATGAAATAAAAATAAAAATGAGTATAAATATCGGACACACAGGAAAAGTGCTTAGGACCTACAAAGGTCTTAAAACGGCCCTATAAACACAGGGCATGGATGTATAAAATACAAAATTAATTTGTTGAGCATATTAATTGAGTAAACCTGTTATTAAAATCTAATGCTATGCATCTTTGTGATTAATGAATTTTTATCAGAAACTAACAAAGTGCCTGTAATAGTACAACTATTGTGAGTGGTCAAAACTAACAGGGTTTGGATGTTTACTAGAATCTACAGTACAATTTTCATTAGAAAAGCTTTTTTTTATAACATTAAAACATATTTTTTGTAACAAAAAATTGATACCACAATACTTTTTAAAGTGTTATTTTATATTTTTAAGTTAACAACTTAAAATATATATCTCAATAGTAGGTAATTTTTTTTTCTAATTCGTCTTTCTACCTGTCCAGGCAGTACGCATTTTAATAATTATGCTAATGGTGTAGTTATGGTAAAGTTTACAGGAAATCTACCCAAATTTGGATGGAGGGAGAGTGGGAAACCATTTAAGGAAAAATGCTCTGCTGGATTTCGAGCTCCGATCCTCACGTCATCGGTGGATCAGACTAAGCCTCCTGATATTTAATCTGCGTTACCACCGATATGGGTTTTTCGATAGTTTGTTACAAGATATTTACCAATCAAATAGCAAGATAATCATTTATTTGACAAATATATTCATTATCTCCAGGAATTAAACCAGAGGCCCCACTTTTACCACAGAGCTGGGTATTTGCTCTCGAGATGACAACCAATGATGGTGCATCGTACCTGTGAGCATCATGGCCCCGGACAGGGCCGGTGGCATTCCTATTACGACCTGCAGAAATAGCAGGATGTAGGAGAACCACATGGCCGCACAGATGTCGTTGAAGATATGGCCCATCCCGTAGGACACCTTCTGGAACAAGGTGAGATGTCGGGTCGATGGTCTGCCGAGCGTCGCCACGAGGCTCGACTTCTCACACACCACCTCGCCATTCATTACGCCTGGGGGAAAAGACATATTATATATTTTTTAAACATGGTAGAGATTCCTTTTTTTTCCAGCCCTTACGTTTTAACACAAAACCAACTGTTTTAAAGGAACGAATGTAATCGATATAGTTCAACTTTTACAGTTATCACTTCAGTTAAATTTTTTCTAAGGACCTTAACCCTAGAAACAATATCGTAGAAAAGGGATAAGTTTAGAAACGCCACTCTATTCATGGAAAGTATAACCACATCGCTTGCGCTCGTGGCGTTAGTGCCGCTAACTAAAATATTCGAATCGGGACGCTACACTTTTAACACAACGTATTTTCTATTGCGGAATGTTAATTAATCAATTATTATATCAAATTCAATCAAATGTAGATAAATCAATTATTTTATAAATAAAACATGTTATAAAATTTAAAATCTAGCTAAAATCCTTCTTTAAAATAAACGATAAATTGCTAACAAAACAGTAATGGCGAATCTCAAATAGACGTCACATTTCCTTTTCTATGGACTTCACGTCCACGCATGCGCATTCCTCTGTGACGTCATTGCAAGCTGCTCCTAGCGATAATGCTCCAAACTAGTTTACGGGATCAGCTAGTCCCATAAGAGTGTCCATTCCATACACAATATTCAAATGAATAACAATAAAACTCGCCTTGGTGGTGTAGTTGGCTAACGCGATTGTCGTGTTGAGCTCGACTGCTGAGGACGGGTAGATCGAGGTTCGAATCTCGGTAGGATGAACTGGGGGTGGTTTTTCCTAAATGGTTTTCCACTCTCCCTCCACGCCAATGCGTGTTCATTTCCTCTAATTTCAACCTTCCCAATTCCTAATCCGTTAGAGTAATTAGTACTTAAAGCGTATAACCCGAACGGGTAGTAAGATGCGGTGCTAAATATTATTATTATTATTAATAATAATTGCAACATAATATATTTCTATTACTGTAATATCCAGAAATTGGATTTAAAGTAGGGGGAAAAGAAAGAAAAAATCAGCTATGTACCCAAAATTGGGCTTCCAGGGGTTTCTCCCCCGGAATAGATTTTTATTTCAAAGGATGCAAAGGGTAATATTTAAGCTAATTTGTACCAAAATCGGATCCTCGGCCTACCATCTGGCACTGTGTACGTCACTGGTTAACAGGTATGTGCTTACACATTCTTCACACCCAGAATTTGCAGTTGGTGGGGGTGGGGGCATATGATAATATTAACAGCCCCTTCCCCTCCTCCTGATACAATAGTGTTAACATAATTGCTCTAAAATAACAATTTCAATTGCTGTACCCACTTCAAAACTGTACAAAGAGTAAATATTTAACCATTTCTAGAAAATATTACGGTATCACAGGTACAGTTTTCATTTAAGTGCAAACTTACAGTAAAATTAAAAATCAACAGAAACAAGTTTTCCTTTGAAAAGCCATAATTACTGCACAAATTTAATATATTTTATATTAAATATAATTAAACAAAATATAATTGACTAGTTGACAGAACATAATGCTAATCATACTTTTGTAATATCTTTAATTTTCTGGTGGAGGGCCTTCCGTTGGGGGTGGGGGAAGCTTCAGCCCCCAAAGACCCCTCTATGGGTGCGCCCCTGGCCCCTTAACATAAACGTTAAAATAAGGTTTATAGACCTAAATGAATATTTGATGTGTGAAGATAAAAAAAAAGAAGGTAAATACCCGCTTCGATGGCCGCGTGTTTTAACGCGCTACTCTCGTAGTAGACTTGATTGCCGATGACGGGGAGATCAAGGTTCGAATCTCAGTCAGGTGTGTTGCCTTTTTTTTAGAAAATGGTTTCCCCCACTTTTCCTTCATGCAAATGCGGGTACACTTCTTATAAATATAACCTTCCCCATCTCTAAAACCATTGATGTAATTAGTACATTAGCGTGTAACCCGAACAGGTAGTGCGTGCTATAAAAGAGAAACCGTTAATGACAAAGGGCCAATCCTTCGAAGTCTAGTAAGAACAATAGGCGTGTTTTCGTGGTTGACCTGGTATCGATGTTTACGACCACAGCGTATTTACAGTTGACCTGGTACCTATGTTAACAAAATGTTTATGATCAAGATGATAATAGAGTTCCGTTTGGTAACGCTTTCCTTGACCAGACTAAACATTATGGCTACGACCAAAGAGCCGAGAATTTGTGCGTCAATATCAAAACAACATCACTTCGTAGTCAATGAATTTTAAGTTTTTGTAAATTAAAATGGACAGCAATTACTAGATAAAAATACATGGCAGTAAGTATATACTTAAAAACCGTTTAGTTATGGATAAAGGAGAGTAGTAACTTTATGATCTAGGCCTATTTAATATTACATACGTTGGCCTACTTAGTGTTTTCTAGAGTTATTTATGGGAATAATGTTTAGCTTGATATGTTATGTAAATATTAGGACTAATCAAACTAAGCACAAATCTAACTAAGATTAAAATGAAATAGTTCGTTCTCCGTCAATTTGCAGTACATGTAGGTTTACATAAATTCACCTACTAGCTGTTAAATCTACTCCACTCCAACCGCCATTTTTGTTTAAGAAAAATATCTAAAAATCGTTTTCCTACTTCAACTTGGCCAGAACCACTTGGTCGATAACACTCGATACTAGGACGTGGCCAAGTCAATCGCGAAAACCCGCCTATTGTATAGCTAAACCAAAGATCCCAGGCTCAAATTACATGTCTAAAAAACATTCAAATAAAAATAAAAGTTTAATCATCAGCAAAAAATTTCAGGTTGAATCTTTGATTTTATGATTTGTTAATTAATTTTTATTTTCTGGACAAGAATTTTCACTATAAAGTTCATGAAGTTTATTATTATTGTTATTATTATTAATTATGGAGGGTAGAAGTGCTTAAATTATTATTATTTTATTAGCACCGCGTCTTACTACCCGTTCGGTTTTTACGCACTTACGCTAATGTGTAATGTTAGGGTGATTGTGAGATGGAATGGAGGACCTACAGTTTGACGTGGGATCCGAGCCACGGTGGAGGCCTGGAATTCCACACCTTCACAAGTTGTGATTAATACACGTCTTGTCAGAGGTGAAGGAAGGGTTTGACAATCAGATAAATCTGTGCCGGGACCGAGGTTTGAACCCCAGACCCCCAGCACAGAAGTCCGACACCCTACCCCTAGACCACCAGGTCACCCAATAGCTCTTAAAATTTAACAATTTCAATCTATCCAACAAAGTCAAATAAATGTACAAAGAAAGAAAATTCAACGAACTACACCTAGATTCAAAATTAGACGATCTCCAAATTACTCTCAAACACAATAGTTTTTATTTTTATAAACATCTGTTATGGATATTTCACCCGCACAAGTGTGCAGCGGGAGAAAGAAACCATTTAGTAAACAAAAAAAACAAAACCTAAGTAGGCCTACACCTGGTTGGGATTCGAACTCCGACCTCTCCGTCACTGGCAGACCATACTAGATGAGCCTGGCATTTATTCCCATACACTTTTGATGGAAAGGTTAGTGCTTGAATACCCGTTGGTATACTAAAGGTGTTTTTTTCATTCTTACTTCACGTAATTGCAGGTACATTTCTTTTACATTCCATCCCATTAGCTTAGTTTGTATGAGTATAGTGTAGACAGCTAGTAAGTCGCAATGATTAATAAAAAAATAAAAGTGAACGGATAACTACTATCATCTTACTTTTATATTTGTTCTTCACTGTGTGGTAAACTCACTCGTTCTTATTCCTCAGTGTTTGACTTGACATTTCACCACACTAACACTATTTCACTTCTTATAGGAACACTTTGTAAAAATAATTAGTTGGCACTCGAATCCCCCGGGGAAATGGTTATTCCAATCAATTAATCTATTTAAAAGATTCCTTGTAAGGCCACAGTAACGGAGGAACCGTCTAGTTACCAGATGAACTTTGACGTCACCAAAGAATCCCACCGCCTTTGCCCACCAACGCCATCTCCACGACTAAGAACCGTGTTTTGATGCGCGTTTGTTCTTACGACTATTCCATCTATTGACTACTCCAACAGGCGATACCTTTTCCAAGAGTTCTTTTACTCCCCTCACCACACAGTTACACCTGAACACGGTCACGTGGTTTTCAAAATATTTAAACATAGCTTTCACTGAGCCCACACTAGCTGCCAGAACAAAAACTACACCGTTGTATTTTCCGTTTGGATATTACTTTAACCTGCATTTTATAAACGCGACTTACAAACTAACTTAACTCGGAAAGTACACATAAATGATGTTTTAAATAATAGATTCATCATCCCTACACTGTTGGTGTAAATATGAGGACAGGACAAAAAGGTTGTTAAAAAGAAAAGCCGTTTACTGTATTTTTTTAAGCACCACGTCTTACTACCCGTTCAGGCTATACGCTTGTATACTAATTACGTTAATTGTTTTAGGAATGAGGACGGCTATATTTATAGAAAGTGTACCTACATTTGCGTGGAGGAAGAATGGAAAATTATTTAGGGAAAACCACCCTTAGTGCACCCAACTAGCATTCAAACTTTTATGAGCATAACTATAAAGGTGTCAATCTTTTCTTTTCTAGTTTTCCGGTGATGGAGAAGACGGAGTTTAAATCCTCATTTTCTCACTTGTTTTTTTTAGTAAATATGGATACATTTACTCTAAATTTAACTTCCTCCCTTTACCTCAATATAGTAAATACGGGTGGTAAGATGCGCAGATGTATTTTTATAAAATGTTAGAAAACAATCGTAGTACACAGTATACCCAATTGGATGGTAATTTATTGTTCAAATTGAGCTATTATTTAAAATACCATTAAATTAACACATTATCGTACTTTGTGGTAGATTTGGTTCCTCGTGGGTAGCTCCGCATCATATTAATATATATATTTTAGTGAGCTCAAAGTTTTATTGGAATGTCGTTGTCGATTATTTCTGTCGATATGACCCTGAAAGCTCACTCATTTGAACAGATGTCAGCCAAACCTTTTAAACTGTGGAAACAATCCTTTCCTGTAAGTGATTAAATAAAAGTGGCAATATTTACCAAAGTTTTATCCAATTAATATAAAGAATAGAAATTTAGAGGGTTACTTTAAGCCAGTGTTTCACAAACCTTTTTGATCGGGACCCTTAACATAATATTTTCCTGGCCTGGCGATTCTAAGGGTCAATTGTATATTATTTTATTATTAGAGTTTATTAAATTAATTTAATTGAAATAATTTAAATAACAAAATAGTATTATTTCAATAATTTTATGATAAAAAAAAATTGGTAGAGCACACTTTTTAATAAAAATGTGTGACTTTGTTACAACGTTCGGAAAGTGACCAAAAATACTATTTTCAGTGACTGTTTCATTCTTGGGGAGAATTCTTCCAAGTTTGTATTATGTATCGAATGTTATCAACTAAATGGAATAATTTTCAGTAACTTTTGAATTTTACAAATAGAAAGTTACACAATATGTGAAAAATTTGGTAAGTGACAAAAACATGGAGTTTCAGTGACCATCGTGATAATGATGACGATGATGTTTCATTTTGTAGGTGAGTTCTTAGAGTCTTAGTCTCATATTGATGGGCAGAATGCAACACAAATCATTAAGAGGATCTTGATTGTTACAAAACCTGAAAATACTTATTCGCTGAGGTAAGGATATATTGTCAAAAGAAGGGGGAAAAGCCTTTTAAATGGGCTTATCCTCGAGCGGGGTGCAAAACTCCGAGTACAGGAGGATTCTAAAACTCAGTTTCAACATTGTTGCTTCTTTGTTAGTATTGCAGTAACTCTTCATAATGTCTCCGTTTGTAACTGTAATAATTAAAAAGAATTGAAACTTTCCTGTGATTCTCAGGAACACCTTTGCGACCCTCATTCGGTTCGCGACCCAGGGTTTAGTAACTACTGCTTTAAGCAAATGCACCCGCATCAGTGGAAATAAAGGCTAGGGGATCCGGAACGATATATCATATATTATGTAAAACCATACCCAGTGCACCCTTAAACTATGAAACGGGTGAGTTTTGTTTTTGGAAGTTGTAAAATTAAGTTCTAACCCATATTTGGAATTCATCAAAGTTAGGGCCGGACTTACTACCTCGCCGCCTGTAGGCCCATGATGAAATCCCCTCCCCCCCCTCTTCTCCACCCTTCCACCTTTCAGAAAAGAGGGATATACACTTCTATCATCTATGTAACATTTTAAGTTTTTTTTAACTATAGTTTTGGTTTTAAATTGAATTTTAAATTATACATTTATATAACCAATAACCATGCACAGTAATGTCTCCTACCATTCCAGCAATATAAATGTCAATCTAAAAAAAATAAAAAAATAAAAAAAAGAGCGTAAGAAATTACAGGTTAACAGGTAGGACCTACAGAATTTAGTAAAAAAATAACTATGAACTTTAAATATTGAATATATTGTGCATAATAAAATGTATGCTACTAAACAATATACATTAAGTTTTAATAATAAGTACCTACTCATTTAATTAAATTCTTATAAAAACGCTAAAATTTACAAATGTTAATATTTATGAATTTAACTCACTTCATCACTTGTCAGTTCGCTGTCACTTCCTATTTTCAGAAGGCATCTCTTCTTGCCTTTCGTTGGGAAAATGTCGTTGAAATCCATATCCTGCAGTATCTTTCCCTCAATATTCAGCAGTGCTATGTCTAATAACCTGTCCTCACCCATTATTGATATGCCTTGTAATCTGTCTTTCTTTATCAGGATACTTGCGCTTTGAAACATTGAAGTCTGCGTCCAAGTTTTGCTCAACACCGTGAACTGCCACATAATCTCGTAATTCGTCATTCATTTCCCGCCCCAGGCCTGGGTTCTTACAAGGTGAGAAAATACACCCTTAGTTATTGGCAGCTGCATTTTATGGTCTTACTCCGATTGCAATAGTACATTTTACGTCATCATTGAGATATAAAGCTAGAGGTATTTTATTGTCACTGTTACATAAATTAACACCAGTTGATGTTGGCGATATCTGCTCTGGAAGCATTTCTTATATAAATGAAGGATAAACTGATACAATACAACCAGAGGAAATCGAAGGATGATTTACAATAACATTGTTGTGGGGGGACGAGCCGAGGGCGAAAAACTTCCACGTGGTAAATTAAATACAATTAATACAATAAAAAAAATTCTGTCATGCCATGCCTCCTCCTGAATAGTGCCGATCTAGGCCTAAGCAGCCTAATGGGAAATCCGGCCCTGATCAAAGTCTAAATAGTTGTATTATAGATGAGCAAAGCAATGATTTGGATTCATCCTAGGCTTACTACCCCGGTGTTTAATACACGAGAAAAGCAATGTTTTGCCTCCATCTTGTATTGTCCAAACTTACTTGGCTGTCAAATCTACAGTAGCCCCATGGCTTCTTTGGTGCTGACTGACAGCTCACAGCTGACTTCTGACAGTCAACATTTAGGTATGTATCTAAATTTTGACTGTCAGAAGTGACAGCTGCTAAACACATGTTTTTGCAGATCATATTGCTCGGCGTAGGGATACATAATATGGTCTGGTAACTTTTCAAAGCCGTCAGCTGTGAGCTGTCAGTCAGCACCAAAGAAGTCATGGGGCTACAGTATTCACCCGTTTCAGTGAAACCTTCCAAGTACCCCCCTCAGCAGACCTACATCCACCCGATATCCTCCCCCGTCACTAGATATCCTGACTGACGCCAGGTAGACTGGACTAGAGGTTGCTCATGTCGTTTGGGTGAATACGAACACCGAGGACCCAGTTACATCACGACTGGCCAGGCAGCCAACCTCTCGAAATACAACTCTGAGTATTCATGTATTCAGTGCTTAAAATAACACGCTATGTTAAATACCGTAGTTGAACGATTAAATAACAATACTTAACACAGCGCTTTACTAGCCGTTCGGGTTATACACTTAAGTACTAATCATGCTAATGGATTAGGAATTTGGGAGTTTGAATATAGAGGAAGTAAACCCTCATTTGCGTGTAGGGAGAGTGGAAAACCATTTAAGAAAAACCACCCCGAGTTCACAGTTAGTTCACTCGAGCGAGATTCGAACCTCGATCTCCCCGTCCTTGGCAGTATAACTCAACATGAAAGCAGTGCGTTAGCCAACTACGCCACCGAGGTGGCTAACAATTAAATATTGAAGTTTAATAATTGTTTATTTCTTTTTTTAGCACCAATTCTTACAACCTCTTCTGGTTATACGCATAAAATGTACTAACTACGTAAATGTTTTAATTAATGGGTAAGGTTGAAGAAGTGTGCCTGCATTTACTTGGAGAAAGAGGAAAACCATTTAGAAAGAAAAACACCCTCAGTACACTGGACCGGGATTCGAACCTCAATCTCCTCGTCATTGGTAGTTCAATCTCTTACGAGAGTGATGCCCTAGACTATGCGGTCACCGAAGCAGTTCTATTTTTTTTAAATGTAATAACGAAATTTTTTACCTTGAGAATATGATAGATCTAAACGTTGTATGTAGCCCCTAATTCAAAAAAGTGGTTCTTACTATTCAATTGGTTCCAAATGTGCTGAGGCTACAGCCAAAACGGTTTGATGAACTTCATTCATGTTTGATAGCTTAGTTATTGTATGCTCCATATATCGAGGCCAAATCGTGGTTTGGATTCTAAACCTGAAATTAAGGTTATTTGACTAAAAGCGGGGTTTTAAAATTTTGAAATGTATTGAAAATTGTTAAAAAAAATTGTTTACAATTTAAATATGAGATGATTCATGTGATATAAACATTTTATATATTTCTTGGGTGAACTTATTAAAAGGTAACCCACCTTGGTGGCGTAGTTGGATAACGCGCTAGTTTAGTGTTTAGCTAGACTGCTGTGGACAGGGAGATCTAGTTTCGAATCTCGGCTGGGTGAACTGGGGATGGCTTTTCCTAAATGGTTTTCCATTCTCCCTCTACGCAAATGCGGGCTCACTTCCTCTAAAATGCAACTTTCCCAATTCCTACTCCATTAACGTAATTAGTATTTAAGCGTAAAACCCGAACGGGTAGTAAGACGTGGTGCTAAATAATAATAATATTAAAAGGTAAGTTAGTGATAACTGTTAATAAAGGGAGGTGGTGAAATGTTAAAATATAAAATTATTAAACTGGTATGATCCATATGGAACCATGAGTAATTACCACATGAATGGAAAAAGGCATTATAATATCCATTTTCAAAAAGGGGGTTACAACAAGCTGTAATAACTATAGAGGTACAGTACCTTACTATTGCCGACATGCTATACAATTTTATCTAACATTATTTTAATGAGATTGACATCATATGCAAAGGAAATAATTGGGCATCATCGGTGTGAATTTCGATGAAATAGAACGGATCAGATTTGTACTATTCGGCATATATTAGAAAAAAAAAGTGCGAATACAACATAACGGTTCATCATCTATACATTGACTTTAAAAAGCTCTACGATTCAGTTAAAAGAAACCAATTATAAACGAAATTTTATTTAAGTTTGGGATACCAATAAAGTTTGTCAAGCTGATTGAGGTATGTTTGAATGATATTCGTGGCAGGGTACGTGTCGGATATCACTCTCAGATACTTTTGAGATACATATGGGTTGAAACAAGAAGATGTACTTTCTTCATTACTTTTTAATCTGACTTTAGACTTAAGAGTATTCTATTAGGGTAATGAAATAGAGTAGGTAAGGTTTGGCACTAAGCGGTACAATGCAGCTATTTATTATGGCACGCAGATGATTTAGCTTTGTTGGGTAATACTAAAAAAGGTGGGGTAAGAAATGAAGAAATTTTACCAGGGGCTATTAAGGACATAGGTTTGGAAGTGAACGCTGAAAATACAAAGTATATGATCATTGATCACACAGAAAACACACGGTTGTGGCCGATAATTTAGAGATTACTGCGAACAACATATCATTTAACAGGGTTAATGAGTGTGCATAATTAGGAACAATGTTAACTCGCAATAACAACATTAAATTGGTAATTAGAAAAAGAACACAGTCAATAAATGTATGATATTACTAGGTCAGTAAGTTGTTGACATCTCGCCTTCTGTACAGGAATGTAAAACTCCGATTATAGAAAATAATCATTTAACCGGTTGTTTTCTATGCGTATGAAATATGATTTCTTAATTTACATGACGAAAACAAATTTAGAATGATCTAAAACAAGGTTCTTAGGAAGATATTAGGTCCAAAAAGGGATGAGGCTACTGGGGAGTTGAGGAGGTTACATAATGATGAGTTACATACCCTTTACTCATCACCAGACATTTTAGGATAATCCAGACCCAAACCCAGATGCAGATGGGAGGATAGCATTAGAATGGACATGAAAGAGCTAGTGTGTAATGAGGTGGACTGGATATAATAATATCAAGGTAGGTATAGATGTCGTACTTATATAAGTGTGGCAATGAACCTTCGAGTTCCTAATGCCCTAGAGTAGTTAAGTAAATAAATAAGTTTAATGATAACCAATTACTATTTTTCACAATATATCATAAAAGAAAATGTATATGATTGTGTCTTGCCATTTACTTTATTTTTCTTACACACGAAGATTAAAGCACTTTTTTTTGTGATACAGGTTATAAAGAATAATGTTTTTATCCACCCCGATTTCAAAAAAGTGGTTTTTGACATTCCATCTATGAATGCATTTATGTATGTATTTTTGAAAAACATAATGAAATTTAATAAGGAAACAATATTTAATCGTAATAATATAATTCAATGCGAATGATTAATAATAATAATAATAATAAAAAAATCGGAACTCATAAAATTCAAAAAGAACAATAGGTAAGATATAAATAATGATATAATAAGTAGTAGATCTGAGATCAATAGACAGTTTTAAGAAAATTACACTAAAGTTCTCTCAACAATATCTAAAAAGGTTAAATAACACATTAAAAATGTGAGTCTAAGTCACATATATATATATATATAATATTAAAATTCATATAGTGATAACAAATAAGTTAATGTCAAAAAACTAAATAATTATAACCTTAGTTTACATTTACACATCTGTTTCTAATTTTGAATCAGTTCTATTCCGTTACCTGCTGGAAGAACTCACATCATGAGTTTTATATGGTAAGTATGATATTCCAATTCTACACGTGATTTCCTAAATCAACATTTTTTCAAGCACTTATATTATCTCCTTTTCTTATATTGGTTAACACCGGGTTAATTGCACCATAAATTATGTGACCTTTTTCTTATATTGAATCCTGAGGATGGCGCCGACGATGTGCTGAAACATTTAGAGATTTTGGCTGATCTACACTCAACAAACTAAGGAACAAGGGTATTCAACACAAGATAAGAATAGAATTCAATTCTGTTAATATCAATTGCTTTATCTAATACATCTCCTTCTCTAATTCATATTATTTTCTGTTGTAACCTATTTACATTTGTTCTTATATGTCTTATTTAGTTTTTTGACTTTAACTCATTTGTTATCACTATATGAATTTTAATATGTTATCTATGTATGTGAATTAGACTCACATATTTTTTAATGTGTTATTTAACCTTTTTAGACATTGTTGAGAGACAGTGTAATTTCCTTAAAATTGTCTATTGATCTCAGATTTGCTACTTATTATATCATTGTTTATATCTTACCAATTGTTATTTTGATTTTTACGTGTGCCAATTTTTTCTTAATTTTTAAAAATTCACCTTTATTAATTTTAATTCACATTGAATTCTATTATTACGATGTATGTATGTATGTATGTATGTATGTATGTATGTATGTATGTATTTTATGTATGTATGTATGTATGTATGTATGTATGTATGTATGTATGTATGTATTATGTATGTATGTATGTATGTATGTATGTATGTATGCATGCATGTATGTATGCATGTATGTATGTATATATGTATGTATGTATTATGTGTGTATTATGTGTGCATGTATATAATAACGTTTAGATTCTACACAAGTATATAATAACTTATAGCCACACACACATACACGTACACTTGCGTAGAATTTAAACGATTTGTTTTATAGCAAATTTGGTATTAAAGCATATTTATATCCCATTTAGTAAATTATGAATTTGAACGCTATAGAATTTCAAGGATATATCACGTATCACCTACCAACAAAAGGTGATCTAAAAAAGCATGTAGCGAACTATTGTCATTAGAATGAGCTTATAATAACCTCGGCTTTAAATCTCACTCATCTTTAGAGGGAAAGGCACAAAGTGATGGTTGTTAGGTCATATTCCACCAAAACTAGCAAGGTAACGTCAAAGTGTTTTTTTTAAATATCTTAAAACGAACACTGCTCTACTGCTTAAATTCTATTGATGATTTTCTTCCAATTTTGTGTTTAAAAAAATCATTTCATGTCACATAATTATTTGATAAGAATTATAAAACATACATATAAAGGATACTTTACATAAAGCCACAAAAAAACTATTTTCTAAAAAAGTTAGGAATTTCTTATGTATTAAATCTCACATATTTACAGCTGTCAAGCCACATTAGTGATGATACATAGGCCACATGTACCGATAAATAGTAAAGTTGTGTTAATTATTTATTTTAATTTGTGGATACTTATAATGTTATAATTAATAAATAGCTTAACTTTTCTTTATAAACTACTCTCATAGAAAGCTCCTTAATAACACGAATGAATAAAGGACACAAATGACTGAAATAAGTACTGCATACTTTAACAAAGATGACAAACACAAATGTGGCAGTTGATGTAATGTACTTGGCAGCGTTTATTTCTTTTAGGGTTTTAAAAACTTTTCAGAACAGATTTTTAGCTTGACTCGCTAAAATATTGTCACCAACAACAAAATCATGACTGGTTATTTTAAAACGTGTTAGAACCAACACAAAATGAAGACCATTATTTATTATTTCGTTAAACTTGTGTAAATCATCCCGTTTAGTCAATGTTTTCACATTATCTCATATAATATTTGAATACTTGTATTTAACATTGTCTGGTTACATCACTGGATTGCTATTCAGATTATGTCCCCCAAAAACTAACCTTGCCACGTGGTTGATCTTGATTTTACTCAAGTTGAAAGAGTAAAATAAGTACACTGTCGAAAATAGATAATGTTATCTGCAGATGAAACTTTATATTATCAATACTGTTATGACCGGTCGCCAGTTCATAGAGGGTGGGACTGCACGCACACTTTTAAATAATACGAGAGGTGTTTACTTTTATATCACTAACGAATTTCATTATATGGATTATAAAATATAAAATGTATTTACAAACGATGATGGTTGGTACATAGTAACTGTTACTGGGTAAACTATCCTAATTCTATTATATTTTTGGACCATGCAGAGGTCTTAAGTTTAACAACATCCTCTGATGAAGACCCGGACACAACCGTGCTGCTAGTCAGTCAGTTTGTTCCTGGATTAACTACGGGTCACGAACCGGCCGTTAGTCCCTAACTGGAATGTACTTGATCAGTACAGAAGCCATTGTCTCAAGACTAGGAATAAAATCGTAAGCTAGGCGGCCGTCCTAAGTTGCAACAATTCCTAGTTTCAAAAATGCATTTCTGTAGCTGCACATTCTTAATTTTGAGTGTACACTCTGATCTCTATTCTACATATTGTTGGTTCCCAACAATACCTATAAAATCACATTATTAAACTTAACATTTTATACATTTTGATCTCAAAACTACTACTTTTTTTAAACTTTATAAAATCTCTTTTTATGAAAATAGGACTGGTTTGATCAGCGCAAAACACGCAGCCATCGTATTATTATTATTTTAGCCTCGTTATTTTATACCACAGCCTATACGCGTGTCACTAATTCGATGGGGATGATGAAGGTATAAATGTGAGAAAATGTGCCCACGTCTTCGTGGAGGAAGAGCTTAAAACCGTTTAGGGAAAACCACTCAAATGGGATTTGAACCTTGATATTCACATCACCAGAAAACCATAGCAGACGAGGTTGAAGCCTTATCGTACGTGATTACAGATGCGGGTTGTTAAAATTAGGAAATTAATCTATAGATATATGTTTTTTTTCTGAATGAAGACTTAGGTCCATAATTGGACTATGGGGCCAATGTTTTAACAACTTAATAAAGTGGGGTAGATATGAGGAGCGGTATCTTAAGGTAAATGCACCCTCATTAAAGTGGAGATTTGAGGTTAAAGCCACTGTCGTAATAACAAGTAAAGAAAATCCATATATCGCCTAGCCGGGATTCAAACACCCAAATTCTCCGCGATTTGGTTGCCTATGAGCCCACAGATTTCCACAATTTGGTTACCAAGGCCCCCCTCGCTCCCTCTCTCAACTCTTTTCAATTGACCTGTTTAGGGTTTACTTCGTATTTGGGCTGCCTAGGGATTCCACAGCTATCCACAATTTGGTCACCCCGAAGCCTCCACCATTCACCACAATTTGGTCGCCCCAAAGCCTTTACAACTCTCCACAATTTGGTTGCCTCAAAGTCTCTACAACTCGCCACAATTTGCTCGCCCCGAAGCCTCAACCACTCACCACAATTTGGTCGCCCGAAGCCCCCACAACTCTCCACAATTTGGTTGCTTTAAATCCTCCCCCACTCGCCAAAATTAGGATATAATCGGAACAATCCAATTTAAAATAATTGAAAATCATGAAGCGCTGTCCCCGCGAGGTCAGCCCGAATCAATTCAAATCAGTTCAAACCGGTTTCATTTAATTAAGTTATTTTAAGTTATTATCTAACTAATAAACTGCGCCAAACTAATCTACACAACCTGGTAACACATTTTTAACTGCCTATAACCTAAGAAGGGAGAATCATATGCTAATGCGATAGCATTAGTCTGGATAAATAATGACAAACCATAACGTGCTCATTGTTGTTTTATTGAGGCGCGACTATTAGCGACTCTTATCCAAATTGTTCCTATATAGCCTACTTTCGCACTATATGAAAAGTAAGAAACTTTCGACTCTCTCTGGATACGAACAAAAACATTATATAGAATGCATGAAGTTTGATGATCTTAACATTAGTCTAGCCCCCACTCGTGATTTAACCTTATATCCTCATGTAAGCTTTGCATTATTTTTAGATTATTTTTTATTGGGAAACTACTAGTTCTCTCTTGATTAACAAACTTTTGTTTTAAAATGAATATTGGTGTGGGGCTTCTCTTATATTTTCTTTTCATTACTACGTAAAAAAATCGACACTATATTTATTGAAGTTTTAATGCTTATTAATAAAATCTCGATACACTTAAATAAATATTCTTAAGTTGTTTTTATAGCAATGAAAACTTTAACGAAGAAATCCAACAATGTTTATTTTAGAGTATAAGTTTGTTTATCAAAATATAACAAATAGTTAAAAAAAAGTTAAATATTCATAACTTGCTTGAACGCTTTTAAAGTCCTCTTGGATTTACAGTTTCTGGACTATCAAACAATATGATTTGCACACGCTTCAGTGACTGAATGGTCTAAGGCGTCACTCTCGTGTTAGACTAACATACTGATGATGGGGAGATCTGTGTTCAAATCCCAGTTAGGCCTACTGAGGGTGGTTTTTCCTGGGTGTTCTCCTACTCTCCCTCCACTCAAATGTGGGTAGATCCCCAATAAAATGCTTCTATCCTCATACCTACCCCATTAGAGAACCTTAACAGGTAGTAAGACTCGGTGATAAGTCAATTAAAAAAAGTTAAACACCTGCTTCGGTGGTTGAATGCTCTAAGGCAAACCTTTTTTGGGTTCCTATCGACTTACAAACTTATCAAAGGTTCCTCGATCACCCATCGTTTCTCTACCTCTTATCTTGATTCCTTAGATTCAATATTTTCTCGAATAAAAATGTCCTTACTTTTTTAGAGAAAAAAAGTTAGAAATAGAATGTACATTTTCACATGAAACGTATTTAATTTCCTTGTAACATTACCGATTATGACTGATAAAGATAATTTTGGCTAAACCCAAATGTTATTTAAGAGTAAATGATATATTTGCGAGTTTAGAAAACTCAAAGATATAATTCTGATGACTGTAGTTTTCTTACGTAATCGACTGAATCTACTGCGAGGTCGACCGGTCAGTAGCGATCGACTGGTTGCCGACTCATGGTCTAAGAAGGCGTCACTCTCACAATAGACTGACAGCACTTGGACTGGCAATGACGGAGAGATCGAGGTTCTATTACAAGCCGGGTGTACTGTGGGTGATTTTTCCTAAGTTGTTTTCCACTCTCCCGCCGCGTATATGTGGGTATACTTCCTCGATATTCAACCTTCCTCATCCTTAACACTAGCATAGTAAAGAAATACAATACAGAAAATAATAGTTCATATGGGTTTATCTCAAACGGATAGTATGAGGTGGTTCTAAAATAAAAACATATTTAGTACTTTTTATATTTCCCTTTTAATAGGAAGAGCTAATAAATTACAGCTAGGAAAGCTACTAGATCTACTTTCATATGTTCATACGTAAACTAATGTGATTTATAGCAGTCGATTTTGATAAATAATATATTAATATATACATATAAATAAATTGAAATCAATTTTGGCTGTAAAAATATGTTTGTATTTTCTAAAAAAGCATTTTCTATGAAAATGGGATTATAACCTAAACCCACTCCGTCACAAGGCTGCATACTATATTATCGGGTTACCTGAATACACTGTCAAGATAAAGTATTAATAATGAAATTAGAAATGGGCGAATTCAATTTTTCTCGAATCGGATTCTTCTTTTTGCCTACAAATCCCGAATGTTGAATCTGAATATTCGTTTTGTCTACGAATCCCGAATATTAATCTTAGATTATTATTATTATTATTATTATTATTATTATTATTAGCACCACGTCTTACTACCCATTCGGGTTTTACGCACTTACGCTAATGTGTAATGGTAGGGTGATTGTGAGATGAAATGAAGGACCTACAGTTTAACGTGGAATCCGAACCACGGTGGAGACCTGGCATTCCTCACATTCACAAGATGTCTTGTCAGAGGTGAAGGAAGGGTTTGGTAATCAGATAAATCTGTGCCGGGACTGGGGATTGAACCCCGGCCGCCAGCATAGAAGTCTGACACCTTACCCCT
>CABFVX010001460.1:0-37186 GCA_902151425.1 Timema shepardi | reverse complement strand
CAATAGCGAGCACACCTCAAACGATTTAATCTCAAATTATTTATTTCTAGAAGGATTAATGTATTACTGCTTTAGCATCTCTTGAGATGTTGATTTGATAGAATTTCATAGTTATTTGCAATTTCCAAACCTGATAAATATCTATTTAATAGGTCTGTTATTTGATTCACCTTCTACTTGGGTGAATAATTATAACTATTATTACATATATGAAATAGTGATGTTACAAAGATAAAAGTCTTAAATAAACAATACTCAGTGTTACGTTATCAATATAGGCCAACACAATGATTTCTTGTGGTTTTTGTATTAAGTTATTATAACAAGAAAATAGATAATGTTGAAACTCCTGGCAAGATCATAAAGAAACAACCGAGGCCTGGAGTATCTGTAGAAACTCTTGATGATTTTACAATAGATTCTGTTAGTCAGGTCATCTACAGAATGTATCACGAAGGTTAGTGCAAATGTATAAGTCACCTTGTAGTTTTTTCACCTGTTTGTTCTTGGAATGTTAAGTTTTGATAATTAATACTAAAAAAAAGATAGTAATTTTCTTTACAACCTACATATAAATAAAGTTGACTTTTCATGAATGAAATGAATCAAACAAACACTATTTTGGAGCAAAGGTAACACACATGTTCGTCAATTTTTGTCCCTCTTTTTTTATAATGTGTAAACAAAAATAATAATTCAAATTATCATTAGGTCATTAAGATATCATTTTACATATCATTGCGAGTGGATTAACAATGTAAAACCATTAATTGCTGTATGTTTTATCAACAAAAAAATCCCTTATTTGTACAAGTTTTGGCACACCCTCCCTATTCTAATGTTTCAGTTGGAGTAAGAATGTTGACCATTGTGAGAGACTTATCAAGGAAGATTGGGACAGGGAGATGAAAATGGATGCAAGTGAGACCCACCCACCTATCATCATTAACCTGGCTGAAGACGATGAAGATGACGATGACGAATATGATGATGTAGACGAAGTTCTTGCGACCCCGTTGGAAAACACTTGACTGAACCAAGATAAGGATTAGATTTTATAAATAACATCATAATTATTAAATTCTTCAAAAACGTAACAAGAACGTTTTCTTAACTTCATTAAACTTCTTTGGGAAATGCTAACCCACAAATTCACTTTTATAGCATAATTACAATACTGTAGCTCTTTAAGCTTTGTTTTTTTCACTTATTTGTTGTATCCAAGTTTTGTTACTAAATTTTAATATGTTTTAAATCGTGAATATACCAGTAATTCTTCATAGATTTTCATACAACTTAAGTCTCAAGTTTTATTCGTGGTTCTTTAATTTCATTTTATGGTCTCCATGATATGATATTTTGATACCGAAACATGTCGGAAGAGTATAAATCAGCATCATTCTAATGGGACTGGACCAAGATAATGCTTAGATTTTACACATTACCTTAAAATAAAAATTATTATATTCTTCATTAACGTTGTATCTAAAACATTTTCATTACTTTATTAAACCTCATTTGGTGATGGTAACCTACTAATTCAATTTTATTACTTAATTTACAACACTGTAGATATTTAAACTTTCTTTTTGTCCTTAACTGGTTGTATCCAAGTTTTGTAAATACAATTTTAATATTATATGTGAATTTTAGACTTGTCAAGCCATGTTTTAATTCAGTTGATATTAATCACTTGATTGTAATTTTTATTTTATTTTATGTAGATCATTAAAAGCAAAATAAAATAATTTTTCTTTAAATATTTAAAGTCAAATAATCCATATAACTATTTATGAGTTTTCTATCTAAGTTTTAACTTTATTACCACTCCTTACTTTAAACTACTTTAGAATGTTTTCTGATTATTATTATTATTATTATTATTATTATTATCACAGCGTCTTTATACCCATTCGGTTTGTACGCACTTATGCTAATGTGTAATGTTAGGCTAATTGTGAAATGAAATGGAGGACCTACAGTTTAACATGGGATCCGAACCACGGTGGAGGCCTGGCATTCCACTCATTCACAAGTTGTGATAAATACACATCTTGTCAGAGGTCAAGAAAGGGTTTGGAAATCAAATAAATTTGTGCCGGGACTGAGGAATGAACCCCGCCCCCCCAGTACAAAAGTCAGACACCTTACCCCTAGACCACCAGGTCACCAACATGTTGTAATATTCTTAAAAATGTTTGACTTTTTTTTCTATTTGCAGTAATAGATATTCAGATTTTTCACATTTATTAATGTTGTTAATAATACTAATATTAACAAAAAAAGTTTTTTTTTATAATTTTCTATAAGAAAATTGGATTTTTTTAATTAAAACTTTATTTATTACAATAAAAACTGATATGGGATTAAATGCTATTTTTTAAAAAAAATATTATATTCTTAAAAAAATGTATAATTAATACTAGGCCTTCAACATATCAAGGTCAACAATATATAGAAAATAAATAAAACAGTCATATAGGTTTCTTGTATAGACCTAAAATTAGACTGTCAGAAGTGACAGCTGCTAAACACATGGTTTTGCAAATCATATGGTTCGGCGTAGGGATACATGATTTGGTCTGGTTACTTTTCAGAGCTGTCAGATATCAGCTGTGAGCTGTCAGTCAGCACCAAAGAAGTCGTATAAATCTTAGATAAAAGTAGTAGGTGAAATGAGAGTTCTGGCTCACGTTCTCCCATAAGGTTAACATTGGTCCTCCTCATTTTGTGAGGAGGATCACCCTCTTCCATAAGAATAGCATTGATCCTCCTCACTCACTTTCTATCACATTGTTCGTCTTCACAGGGAAAGTGGGTCACTTTCTCCCGTAAAATAGCATTGATCAGTGATGGATCAGAAAATATTATTTTGGGTGTTTGACATTTCTTTAAAGTTTTATCTTGCACCCTCCTTACTATGAGGTAAGTTATTTTCTCTCATGCGAATAATATTAAGAATGGTCAAAGTGAGTCAGTGGTGGATCGGGTAATATTATTTTGGGGGTTGACAATTCTTTCGAGTTATAATATTGATCTTCCTCACTGCGTAGTTTGGGCACTTTCTTTCACTTTGTTCGTTTTCATAGGGAAGGTGGGTAACTTTTCCCCATAAAAATAGCATTGATCAGTGGTGGATCTGGAAATATTATTTTGGGTAGTTGACATTAATTCTATCAAGTTTTTTTCCCCTAGGCTCTCCTTACTATTGAGGCGGGTAACTTTCACCCATGCGGATAGTATTAAGATTTCTCATACTGAGTCAGTGACGGATCGGGAAACATTATTTTGGTGGCTAACAATTTTTTTCTTGAGTTTTAGCAGTGATACTCCTCACTGTGAAGTTTGGTCACTTTCTCACACATTGATCCTTCCCATAGAGCCAGTGGGTCACTTTCTCTCTTAAGAATAGCATTGATCAGTGGCTGATCAGGAAACATATTTTGGAAGGGAAGGAGATGGAACGAGGGGGGCAGACCAGGAGTTTATAAAATAGTTACACAATTAATTTGATAAAACTTTTATAAATCATTAACATTTTAATATAATATTACTATATATTGGGTGTTACTCGTTTAGCCGTGTAGTAAAACGTTTCCCAGGAGGCACTGTGAGGAAGCGAGGAACGTCCCAACTAATTTTGACTAAATTATTTAATTTTGATAAAGGCGTGCTGTTTCACCTGATGAAATAAGCCTATGATATTCACAAGAACCCGGGCCCTATACGTAATAAAATCTTTATTACAAAGGTTGTAATGATATTGGTGTTTGGATCACTCTAAATTACGTAAAAAGTCATGGATGAAGGTAATTTTTCTTTAAAGTAATATGTGTAGATTATCCTTTTAAGATTCATCCACGAAGAAACACGTGCTTCTCAGAAATAATGGGTAAAGGACATCACCTTTAAAATATATTTTTTATACCATCTTTCTTGTTAAAAGAACAACTGCGCTATTTCCTGTTTAAAGGAACAACTCCGCAGTATTTGTCAAAAGACGCCAATTCCCTATACTAATAAGAAGCTAGCCTTCACAACACCTGTCACCAGGACTCTTTCTATTAGTTGGTTCTTACACTGTTGACGAGGGGAGAAAAAGGCAAGGGGTATGTCATATATAAACTGTTGTGCGTATGTTTAAGGCATCCGGGATCCAAACATCTACACCGGGATCCAAACTCCCACCCACAAATCGGTCAGTGCCACACACTGGCAGTCACAGTCTAGCACAGCATAAAATAACTTACATTAATATCACAAGTGTGAGTTATATAAAACATTTAATTAGAATATGTATAACTAATTAACAGGTGTCATTTAAATAAACTGTGTGTGGATAAACAGCTATCAACAGTTCTCTTTATTTATATTAATTATACCATTTTAATTAGTGCTCGAACACGGAGCTATAGACAGCTGATTAAACGGTATCTTTTCCGTACAGTGACGATAGGCGCTCGATCACGGAGATATAGAAAACCTAAACATCATCACAGCATTATTCTATCAGGGAATTAATCCGAAGTGTTTCAATCTACGCCCAAAGCTGGGTGATTGATTCCATAGTGTTTACAATGTTAATACACAAACATACTTTTCAATATAATTACATACAAAACATAAAAGGTGAACTTTGTTTTTATTTATGTCTTCATTGGTGTACACATTTGTCTTATTTTGTAATGACCGTATGCAAGAGTGTCACATCCATTATATACTATATATTGTATAAAATATAGCGTTTGTCATCTCCAGGGAAAGTGCAAGTTTATTCAAGGAGATATTGTACAAATGATGTTTATCACTTCTTATCATAGATATATTGGCGTAGTGTAAGATCCCCTGTTTTGATCATTTTTTATAATGGGCATGTTTAATTTTCTATTTGAGAGTTGTTTTTGACACACCCTTACCTACTTTTTTTCCCTCAAGACTCTCCTTATAAATTGAATAAAGCTTTGGTCTAAGTCTTACAAACTCTCGAATACACTCCCATTCATCTCATCCCTCATTTTACCTAGAGCTTTTTTTATTGCATGCATTGTGTAAAAATGAGTTTCTAGATAGTCTGAAGTGTCAAATCTGTTCATATTATCAAACATATCCACATACACATTTTCTGTTTTCAGTTCGTAACAGAAGGAGTCTGTGTCTGTGAGTAAGAGATTTGCATTTCGTCCATATTTACTTTTAACATAATTATAATGGAAGTTATACATGATAACCTTGCTTATATCTAAGATTGAAAAGACTCCATAGATAGGCTTATTCAAAAGTAAGTTTATTTTTCTCATTTGAATCCCAACTAACTCTTCAGTGAAGATCGTATAAGCAATAAATTCTGGCGAAGCAATGCGCTTCTTCGGTTTTATTTCATTGTTTGTTAATTGAACTTCCATTTAATGCCATCTAGTGAAGAAATTTGGTATTTATAATTTCTCAATATCTTCTGTAGTAGTTCTAGTAGTACATATAAATAGTATTAAAAATTGTAGCTATCACTACTCACACAATAATTTAATTACACTAATGGGGTAGGATAAGGAAAGTATATATATATGTATATGAGAGGGGTAGTTGCATCCGCATTTGTGTGAAGGGAGAGTTTGAAATAATGTAGGGAAAACCCCCTCATTTTAATAAGTAATAGTGAAATATTTGAATAGTAAATGGTTGCTATATCTTTTCTTTTAACTAAGGCTTTAAACCAGAATAACATAATTCCAGGTGATTATTATTTATATTAATATTAGTATAATTTGTTAATCATGATTTTCGTGCGCGCAACGCCAAGAGGAAGATGGTACGGGGTGTAGGTAACACCACGTGATCATCCAGAGAGCTTCTTACTCCGAGTTTTAGCGCCTGCGATGCGTCCGCTACTCGGGTAAAGTCAGCTGAACTACTTAACATTTCGAGGAAACAGTCTCTTTTTTCTTGTTAGTGTTAGTGGAGCGATGATGTGCTTGTAGGACTCATGAGTGGCGCTGGTTTCCCGGTTAAACAGGGTATGTGTAATTGCACTTTTATAGGTGGCGGAGGTTATGTGGTGAACATGTTTGTAGCCATGGTACACTGTGGTCACTCCATCATCTAATTCTGGTGGAGGAGGTGTGAATCGAATCCCTCCTAGTGGAACCTTTTCTTAATTAATTTGTAGACGTTTAGCCAGAAAGGGTGTTTGTAACTCATCTGGTTATGTAGGTGAAGGTCATGGTTCGAATCTCCTCTTAGGCATACTGTTACTCTCGTGTTTTGCTCGTCTGTTGAGAACGAGGAGATCATGGTTTGAACCTCAGCCAGTGGCACTGAGGGTGATTTTTTTCCCCACGCAATTGCATATTATGCATTTCCTCACCCCTATCATATTAGCGTATAACCTAAGACGCATAGCCTTCCAGACATCAACATTGAACATCTTCGGATCACATGAGTCCTTTACCGGTGGTCAGTATCTTACTGACTTGACATATGAACATATTTAATTTGTTTGGTAGAAAGAACAGAACTATAGTATGATTCTGCTAGGAAGAGCAGACAGATAGTCTGCAGATCACACGAGTCCTTTACCGGTGGTCAGTATCTCACTGACTTGACAAATGAATATATTTAATTTGTTTGGTAGAAAGAACAAATACAAACTTTTTTTTTGCAATCAACATTGCAGTAGGAAGTATAGTTTAAAATACAAACTTTCTACTCCGTATCTATCAGATCACGGACTTTCCGTATGAATAAACTTAAGTTGTTTGGTAGGAGGAACAGTTTAGAATATTCACACATGACTCTTGAAGTAATTGTGCTTTTCGGTCAAAACCCTACTATAGGATTCCTTTACCATAGACAACAATCAAATCGTTAATGGCACTTAACACAGCACTCTTGACGTAATAAATAGGAAGCTGACCGGTATTGAACATGTACTGAATGCCCTGGGGCCCCGGAAAATTAACAGCCAAATGCTATCTTCGATAGTTTCTTCACTCATTAGTAATCAGACTTCGAATTTACAACATTATACACTGCACCAACGGGCACACATTAAAATCATGAACGATGGGTGGAGGAATAAATTAGCCTTACCACCCAGACCTAGTAATGACAAGGGCCCCCCGTGGAATAACTCACATAGGCGTACTGAACCAGTGCCAGCCAATATGTTCAGCCACCTAGCAGGGCCCTGGATGTGGATAGGGGGTCAATGAAAATCACAGCGAGACATTGCCAATAGTTCACACTTTATGTTAGACAATCGCCAACAGATGATACTCCCTCCTTCCTCACGGGCCGGCACGTCGCGGGAGGAGTGCCTGAGACTGCACGCTCTCCTACCCAAAACCCTTGGGGCACACATTAATGGGCACACATTCATATCATAAACCCATGATCCACTGTGGTGACCTCTGTCTCAGGGGTGGAATGCGGGGGGTGGAATTAACCGGATGTGGAAAGTAGGTTAATTGACATCACAATACACACTGTCTCGTATGGTCTCGGGGAGATGGGATATGTGGATGGGGGAACTAACCGGATGTGGAAAGTAGGCTAATTGCTAGCCTGGGAGCTGTTACAGGTGGGCATACACGCTTCTTAGCGGTATTAGATGAAAAGCCTTTTAAATGAAAAGAAAAAGTTGTCATTAAATTCCAGGACATTCTTGTCAGATATTCAAGAAATTTTGAGGTCATCATGTGAATAAAATTAAATAATTCTATATTTGTACTGGATAAATATTTATTTATTTTGGTCAAAAATGTTTTGCCATAAAAACAGTAAAAACACTGGCCTTTTCTCGCGTCCTCTTCTATCCCACCTTAGGAGCATGAGAGATTCAAGAACTCAAAGATTTGAAGGGTCAATCTCTAATAAAATAATATCCCAAATGAAATTATATATATATATATATATATATATATATATATATATATACACACACACACAGTATATTAGGGTGTCCCAAGATACAAGGGATTTTTTTTGTAAAGTCTAATACGCATACCCTCTATTTTTTTTATTTCACCTCAGTAACTTAAATAAAACGTATCATTGTAATAAGATAACGGTAATCCGTGCCGACTTTATGTAAAACTTGAACGTGAGATCTTGTACGGGGAATACTATGGAAATATTGTAAAATGTATGCTTCCTTCATGGGTCGGGAAATTTTCTCTATGTAAATTTGCCACAATTTTTAATTTGGTTTCTTCGTCCACATCATCATCAAAAAGTGCTAATACTGCTATTCATCAGTCAAATACCATAAATGTCTGGAGAAATTTCTGTAAAGCAGCTTTTGAGATACTTTCATTCACATTTTCGTAAGCTTTCAAAGATTTCAAAAAGCACAAATCTTGGTAGGGTGCTTTAACTGCTAAAATGCATTGAAGCCTTGGTTTAACGTAGATTGTTACGATAAACAAGCAGACGTCTAACAGTGCTTTCTTATCCTCTGTGTTTAATTCCAGCTGAGAACTAAATAACGATAGTTTTAGGGAGTAAATCGCTCGAGCCACCCAGCTAGCTTGGTGCATGGCACCCAGAGGTTTGATTTTTTTTCTGCATCTACATCTAAAAATACCATAGAAAGTTGGATCAACTCTCGATAGTCCTCTCTGACCATAACATTTTTAAGTTCAGCGCGGTAAAAGTCAAACAAATTTTCAAGTTCAGGTACGGTTCTGAACAGTTCCACTGTTTCTCTATAGCACTGTATTTTAGTGGGATCGATGTTTTTCCAATTCTCTTTGAGCTTTTTAAATAGTGTAATATCGGGGCTTGTTGTCACTTGTTTAATTTTCACTTCGAATAGGGCCTTTAATACCAGTTTGTATACATGATAGCGGCAAGCGAAAAAAAACAACACATTTCCCTATAAAAAAAATTCTCGAGGAGAATACAAGCACCATTAGAACTACCTGTATTCGAAGCCGTAGTATCACAACAGAGAATTTGGACTTTGTTTTCGAGATTCCAATCTATGATCGCCTTCTATATAGCTTGCGCCTGTTCTTTGCCTGAAGAATTATCCAGTCTCGGCACATGAGAGTTGTTCTTTAAGTCTAACTATAGGCAAGCATTCTTCTTTCAATTTTCGGGTCACTCAAAGCAGGCAACAGTTTGCCATCCCAATGTAAGGTCACTACATCCGGTACCTCGTTTTGAAAATCAATTTTTATGTTTTCCACGCGTTACTTCCGTTTTTATGTTCGGATTCTTTAAATCGAAGACTTAACTATCGGAAATTTGAAAATGTTAAATCCAAGTGCATCAATAGTAGCTTCAAGAATAAATACAGAATCTCGCATACTTAACTGACACCTGTCTAATGCAGCAATAACTTTGAAGTTAATAGTGATTTACTTGTCCCAGGTTCTGAGCTTTCGATCAAGGTTAGGGAATCTTCTGAATCCATATTTTCACTAGAATTCGAAGAGGAATCTTCTTGCAATGGTTCGTATGATGCCGAGGATGTTGAAGCGGAAACATATTTCATTCGCCGATTGTCTTCTTTGACAGCTCGAAGTGGTGCCCTTTCCTCTTTTTTGGCCAGTTTTTTATCCCCTCCACCTAAGTGACCGGGTCGGACCGGTTCTCTTTGGCGCTGCACGAACATCCTATCTTCCTATATTTTCATTAATTGAAGTGCATCAGCATGTGCAATGTCGAACAAATTGTCTAAATTACTTACAAATTCTTGTTAACGCCGCTTGAATACGTCTTATAATTTCTTTACTTTTTTTTTTGTAAATCTCTCCAAACTTGATACATGTTTAACAAGCTTCCTCACACAATTTGGCAACAATTTGGTAGATATGCGTGCCTTTTCTCAAGAGATAATACATTCGCGAATAGCGAGATTTGCACTTTAATTAACACTTAAATTCACTTCTCGAATATTGTAAAACAAAACTGCGAGAACTGGTCCATTATACGAAAGTTTTGAACCCGTTATTTGATGTTTTATGTTTCCTATTAAAAATATCACTTTTTTTAGAACCACGCAATTCCACTGCCATGTTCTGTTCACTGATTAAAAACCATACAAACATTTACTAACTAAACAACTTGGAATTATAAGCACATTGACACGCAGAAGTGCGCTGTCCTGAGTAAACTAGTACTAACACGTTTCATGGGTTGCGCAATCTCACTGTCGAAGCATTCCAAAACCTTCCTTTTTCTTTTTTCTTTTATCTTTACCATTTGCAGCTGCTGGGTGCTCCGCTACAGACAAGTGTCGTCAGCGTTCGCTCGCTTAAGTACACATGTACTGACACATGTTTAGATGAAAGTCGGCATGGGTTGCCGTGGTTCAAATTACATGAAACTTTACATACAATTGTTTTGACATAAAAGGAAAAAAATAAGAGGGTATGCGAAAAAAACAATTTTTTTGGGACACCTTTATATATATATATATATATATGTATATATATATAATACTCCTGTTTAATATTAAAGTCTTTGATTTTGGACACTCTAGTCAATATTTATATATTTTTGAATTGTCATTGTATATCGACTGTTACTTTGGAATCCAATAAAATATACTGTTGTTCTCTTGACGCTCTCTGACTATCATCTCTCAAAAAAGTTGGTTACAATATTACTACCAAAATTCTTGTTTCGATCAAATGTTTTAAGAAAAATCAAATAGCTGCTTCTGAGTTTATCGGTCAGAAGCGCAAAAATAAATAAATTTCAATTTCCTTTATTACATTTCTGACCAACAGTTGCCAGACATGTAACGGATCAGCACTGAAAAATATACAAGATGACAACATGTAGAATAATTACACAGGGAAATAATAATTATTTCTAAACAAACACTTTAACTAGAAAATGGAGACACTAAATCCATTCAGTGAAGTAAAAAGATTAATATATATATATGAAATTATTTATATATAACCAATCAAAAAGAAAAGTACTTTTTATTTATTTTAAGGAATAACATAATTTAATTACTTAATTGTAGGAGAGTCACTTAAATAGCTCTCTGAATTTGTCTCTTCCGTTATGACAAAAGTAAATTCAGCAAATCTATTGTTTGCACTACAAATACAACTGCTTAGAGGCTTGTAAGATTTTTTGGATTTTGTGAGGACCGAAAAGGGACGTGAATAAGTTTACTTACTTTGTTTAGAACCACGTCTTGCTACTCATTTGGGTTATACGCCTATATATTATTATTATTATTATTAGCACCGCGTCTTAATACTCGTTTGAGTTATACGCACTTACGATAATGTGTAATGCTAGGGTGATTGTGATGATGAAATGGAGGACCTACAGTTTAACGTGGAATCCGAACCACGGTGGAGGCCTGGCATTCCCCACATTCACAAGTTGTGATTATACGCCTATGTACTAATTACACTAATATGTTAGGGATTAGAAAGGTTTAATTTAGAGGAAGTGAACCCACGTTTGTGTCAAGGAAGAGTGAAAAACTGTTTAGGAAAGCACACCCTTAGTGCACCCGAATGGGATCGAACTTCGATCTTCTCATCTTTGGCAGTCTAGTCTAACACGAGAGAAGCGCGTTAGATCATGCGGTCACCGAAGCGGGTATACATATACTCGTATGTTCAAGGTCAAATCTACAAGAAATGTTTCTATGATAAATATGAACTAAACAATAGTAATACAAGATAAAGTTAATGATTCAATATTTCGTACCTTAAGTTCATTTTTACAAATTAACTTTTTTTTACAGACTCAATTTTAGGTCCAATTTTGTATTTCCTCTCTGGGAGAATTTATAATTTAATTAAAACAAAAGTGTAGAATAAAGCATGTGAAGAAACACTGTCAAAAAGTTGTGTGTGTTGAAACAAATAACAGTCACATAAATTAACAACGTTTCGATGTGATAGTTAAGACTATCTAATCCCAAATTGAAAATTAACGGGACTCTAAAATAAAATCACCTAGTAGAACAAACCATACTATAAACCTTTGAAAATTATGTGCTCTAAGTCACCATTTTGATTTTTAACGAGTAGTTTTATTGAATAGTGGCACTATTTTACGTCTGTGGTTTATTTTCTTTCTTTTATCCATGCCTCGTGTCCTGCCCGCTACATTAATGAGGTTGGTAGGAGGAAGCAGGCGCGGATTCAGGCGGGGGTCAAATAGTCAGGTGACCGCCATGAAAGTTAGAAAATCGCTACAAAAACAAAATGAAAGTTCAAATTTTAGTAAGAAAATACAACACAGATAAACTATATACATATTTTTTTAAATCTTTTTACGCGCAAACACCTCTTAAGCCGGGTTCACACGTGTGTCATTCGTACACGTTTATTCAATGTTCGATATGACTCACGCAAGTGTGGAAAACATATTCGTTTTCATGTACGAATATTTGTCGTGCATAGCGAGTAACGAACATTGTTCCGCTTAGAGACGGTAGACTGCCACACATCAAAGAAGACTAATAATCTGCTGAGAGCATTTCATCCATGAATACCGAATATAGAGTATGTGTGTACAGCAGGGGTGGCGGAACTGTTGGGGGACTCTGACCCCTGGAAATAATTTACCCCTTCATGGAATAAATTCCCCCCTAGATATTTCAAATCCTCAGATATCATCAAATATAAAACTGGAAGATGGCCTTAAAATAAAACACCAAACGACTTCTAAATGCATTTTGTTGTCAAAAATTTGCCGGAGAAGACCGCTTCAAATAACTACTAGACTAGAGGCATCTAACTTGTAGAAAAAGTCAGGGAAGGAAAGCACTAAATAGCTTCCAAGGTCATCCAAATTTCAAAAATATCTAGGGGAGAACACCTCCAAATAGCTTCTAGCTGCATGTCATTTTGAAGAATTTTCAGGCGAGGACCCCCCCAAATAAGCTAGTTTCTGAAATGATTTAATTTTCAAAATTTTATTGGTGAAAGACCACTTCAAAGATTATCTTATAGAGGTATATAACTATCGTAAAAAATTAAGGTGAGGATCACTCTAAATAGCTTTGAGGGGCATCCATATTTCAAAAGTTTCTAAATGAGGAACACTTTAAATGGCCTATGAATGAATCTTTTTTTTTTAAACAAAGCGAAAATTTCTCATAGATTATATAATGAACTTTTTTTTCAATTGGTAGAGGGCCACTCCAATTAATTTATAAAAACTATCTTATTTTAAAAAATTGGAGAGGATGACCACGGTTTAAAACTTACATACGGTCAAATATGAATGAGAAACTATTAAATGGCTTTAAGCATACATCTAAAATTGTAAGTAGCTATGTTATTTAAAATTACGATCTCCTCTCCCCCCCTCCTATGAAAATGATCTGGATCCGCCCCTGGGAAGAAGGCATAGCTTTAGAGAAAGTGTTTCGGGGTTTGTGTGAGGGGAGAGTGCGAAACCATTTATGGAAACTTTCCCCAGTACCCCCGACTGGAGTTTGAGCCCTGACCAAACCTTTAAGCCATTGGAAAATAGGCACGACGAGATTGACTTATGTATTTGACTATCCACCGGCACAGCTAAGCTTATAGCTGCATTGGGAAACAAACAACTCATGTTTGATATGAAATGTAGCGCTAACAAATATTGCATTTAATTGTAAGTAAATATAAATAATAATTTAAAATTTTCACTAGTCTACCCTTTAGGATTGGTATTCATACCATGACCGATCCTACCATGACTAAGCCTGTGTTAGCCCATAATTTTCACTTTAGAATCAAATCCGAGTCTTGGCTGATTGACTCGAATCGAATTCGAATCGAATTTCACCCCTAATTTGTTTTTGTTGAGTCCGAATTAAATCTCATGCCTATACATTGTTTTAGTTGAATCCGAATCGAATCTTATGCTTAAAAAAAATAGGATAGAATACTTTACTTTAAAAATATAGGTTCAGATCTGAATCTAATAATTTAGTTTAAGCTTATTATGATAATGTTTCAAATAAAATGTGTGTTAATATCTTACTATGTTAAGTCCCTCAGTCTAATCCAAAAATAAAATATTTAAAAAAAATGTTGATATATATTTTAGACACATTCTAGGGTTATTAAAAAAATATAATTCTTTTACGATCTGGAACTCAATAATTTATCTATTAACTCTATCACGTAACTGGTTTCCGGTTTAGTTTTATTAACTTGTTAAGTATGAATTGAGGGGCCCGGGGCAAAAAACAAAAACATAATAACCCTCATTTGGTGATAAAATATGTTAGCAGTGATTTCTGGTTGCTTACCACTTGAACTACAAGTTGTTTTTATAGTCAGTCAAGAGTTTGAGGATAACTAATATCCATGAATATTTTACTTATTTTACATAGCTAGATTTCAAGATTTTATAGACGTTTAAATAGTGAAACTATCCCATCAAAATCAATTAGGGTTATCATGTTTTTGCCTCGACTCTCTCAATTAGTGATTATAATTTGGAGCTAAGCCCATCGAATCCGAATCTAGGATTTATTTAGATTATAAATTTTAAAGTGTTGATAAGGTTTAACTATGACCTTAGCTTAAAAGTTACACCATCATGGAAACAAGAAAGGTTGGCTTGATACCTTTCAGGCAAAATGGATGGTAGATTTACCCAAGTGCGAGTAAGGCCTAGTTAGGTAATTTAAGAGGTGTACCGAATATACTAGTGTCAGGATGCCTCAAGCTATAGCATTCTACACTCAATGGTTTTGTTATTATATTTGTTACCTTTTTCACATGCCCGAATTATATTCTATGGTTAAAAGACAACTACTGTCCCCATTAATAAGTAGGTAGAGTAGTCGAATATTAATATTGGGACTTCTATTTGATCTCGAGTGATGCTAAGATAGAGAGTCGAACTTGAACTTTTCATAGGTTCTTAAATTATTATTTTAAAATGCATTTTATACCCGTCTTTCTTTAAATTGATCTCTTTTTTTTAAACATTTCTAGAATTTTTTTGTCAATGTCGGATACTTATATTCCTTTGTATTTATTAATACATGGACAACTTTTAACTTGTAATTTTTTATTTAATAATTTTATAATGGTAGTAACTATTAAATAAAATAATTAAAGAACTGGAACCAAACCTGTAACCTAATTAAGAACAAAAAAATAACCCGAACTTTTTTTATCTAACCAGAACCAGAATAGAAACTTTAAAATGTTTACTGGAAGAATTGGAACAAGAACCAGAACCAATAAATATTTCGGTTCGAGTCCTTGATTTTAACGAATATATTAAATATGTGTGTGTAAGTTCGTCTTATCAAACAATATACAAATATTTAAGCGCTATGGTTGGATGTGCGTTCTGTACTAGGCTAATCTTTGTTCACTGATATACCAATAATTTTGTTTAAAAATCACACGTTAAATGCCTAAACAACATAATTCAAATTTAGGTCACGTTTGTTTGGGCATGCGACAGTAGAACTAAGATTGTGTGACCGAGGATCACTGCTCTTTCATTATTTCTCTTAGCTTAATAGGACCTAACTTAACTGGGCCTAACATCATCGGAGTTAAACTCACCAGATTTTTACTATACATAGCACTATTAGAACTAAAACAAATTTGTCACATTTATTCCCTTCCAAAAATACAAAACCTCCTCAACTATTCAGGAAGCTGTTCATCAATGCTGGGTCATGTTCATAGAGCACTCATAAGACCCAGTAATATTTGATTTTGTTTAGTGAATTAATACCTTTATAAAAAGAGGGTATTTTATCAAGTTATATTTTTACAATGCATCTCTCACATGACTTCTTAGATCAATAGTTAGTGTGTCTACTGAAACAAGAGTTCGGGGTTCTACTCCCCAAACAAGCCTAAAATGCATCACACGGAGTTCATTATAAAATCACACACCACATAAAGACGTCACATCTACATCTATTGGAATAAGATCAGTTAAGGTGGGGATGTAGGGATCGAGAGAAAATGGCAGCGTTTTTGCAGTTTTTATAGCGTAACATTTTTTTGGGGCCAAAATAAACAAGATATTTGCTCCATTAGAAATATAGAGTTTAATTTCCTTCCCATGGTAGTATCTTACTGTTCTTGAATATTGGACAAGAGTGTCCTGAAATTTAATGACAACATTTTTCCTTCATTTAAAAAGTTTGTCGTTTAATGGTGAAATGTTCTTGACAGATATTCAAGAAATGTTGATATCACCATGCAAATAAAATCAAACTCTGTTTATTTTGGCCAAATAAATGTTTTACTAGAAATACAAAAAAACATTGCACCCTAACATATCCATCTTAACCTTTTGTGTGATAATTACCAGAAATAAATTATATATGTTGTTTTTAGCTTTCCTTGAGTTCAATTAAAATTTAACTAGTTTCATTAGATCTTTCGTAATTTTATTTAAAGCTCACGAACTTCTATAAAATTACCATAACTGTCCAAAAAGTCAGTATAATATAAGTCATCAGTGATAGTTATATTCATTGGACCCAATTTTACTGGGTTTCAAAATGATTAATCTTAAACTTTGAATACATAATGCAATGAGGTCCACCAAATAATGTTTGTTTGGACGTCGAATGCTAAGTACGTGTTGTATACGTAAACAAATATGAAGTGACACATGGAATGGCTGCTCAAAGGTCGTGTGTGTCCAGGGTGTGTGTAAGAACCTTGGACATGTCGTTTACTGTTCTAAACATTGTGGTATCACAAAACAATCACAGTGTAGATACGATAAGTTACTTGAGGGCACTGATCTATTTATTTAATTATTTACACTCAGTTACAGACTGTGGAAACTTCTAGCGTTTCATATGCGATAGTAGCATTGCTATTTGCCTCTACTAACGTTTTATATACAGGTTTTTTTTACATACAATTAATATTGCAACGCTAGATGGTAGTTAATACCAGCAGTTTCTTGTTCTGACGTCTTACCTTCCATTTTAACAATGAGCATGAATATTTGGAAATAGGAGTAAAAAGAAAATTCTTCTTTCATAAGATTGGGATGAACATCCCGAGGTTTTGCCAATCTCTCTTCCAATTAGTACCATGTATTATCACCTCACTATAGGTGCGCTACTGTAGCAATGAGTCACAACACCGACCCCTCTTCCCCTCCAATACTTCACCTTTCAGAGAGTCCTTACATTCCACAGTTAATCCAGGCAGCCACCCACCACACATAATCTTTTCAACTTTGTTGCTTGCTACTCAACAAAACACACGCGATCACCGATGTACTCTCCAAGGAGTGATGCCGAGTTTTGAGCCAAAATCTCAGGGTTTCATATAGTTACATCCAAAGTCAAAGGACAAGGGCTTGAATCCCTTTCAAAGTATATTTTTTTCTGATCTACAGTAGTGAATCATTAATTTCAGTATATTGTGACATATTTATTTAGTTTATATATTATTTTATAAATATCTATAAACATATTTTCTTCTCGATATTAAAAAAATATATAGCCATTTCTTTTAGTTTTTTCAGTGACAGTTTTTACGGTCACTACTTACGCTCATTATTTGGATATAATATGGTATGAGGAAGCTATAATTAAAATAGGCGCACCACAATTTCTTTTTACAGAAGATAGAAAAACCAAAGTGAAAACATTTTGTTCCAGGTGATAGGCTATTAAAAAAATTGGAAATATCTTTATAAAAAAAAGTGGCCAAAGTTATGAGAAAAATTGCAATTTGTTAAATTTTATTTCTATTAAATAGAATTTACATACTGCACGCCTATCTCACAAATAGGCCCTACTGTTAACTTTTTTGAACACCATACTAAGAAGAACATTGCATTCTAAAATCTAAAAAATAAAATCTGAATTAAAAAAACTTTGTAAACCATGTTTATATTCAAAATCATACATTTATTATTATATGATTATAAACCATATAGAAATAAGTTTTTTTAATTTTTGTTGCTACGGTCAGTACACAGGTTATTAACGGCTTAATCTGATTGGGAGATATGAGGATGTGAACCCGCATTTGCTCTAAGTTAAGTTGGGAAAAGCAGAGTGATAAATCACTTGTGGAAAATCGTTAAAGGTATATATATATAAAACGGGAAAACCACCTTCAGTTCATGAAGGTGAGATTCAAACCTTGACCTCCCTATTAATGGTGATCAAACCAACAGTAAGCAACGGCTAGAAAACTGCTGCGGGTAACTAAGCTTTGAAAACAAACATTTTTTTTATCGTGACACCTAGGAAAGAAAGTATTGTGATCTTCAAAACATTCTAACTCGAGATTTTGATAAAAGTCGACGTTTCATGACCGCGATGTCGTGATGTCATCTGTCTGTTTGTCTTTCTGTATCTCGGGCTGGAGTCGAAACTATTTATCAGTTTGGGCTACTGCTTGGTATCTGGGGTTTATACAAGGTCCCCCCAAGTAGTTTTCGGAATTATATGTATAACCCTAAATTTAAGGGTAGTTTATTGAAGGGCAAAATGAGAATGAATCGATTTAATTAAAATTCATCTAACGAGTTTGAATTAATTTTATATCAGTACACTGTTTATCATTATAAAAAAGATGTAAATTCTCATTTTCTCATGAACATAACTTTGAGGGTACCTTATACGAGGGAAGCTTTACAATGTTCATGATTTCCCACAACTATTTGATATAATAACTTATCGTTGTAATGTTGAAGTACTATTAGAGGTAAAAGTATTTTTTAAAATGTATTTTTATAAAACAAAAAGTTTTGAGCTATAAAAAAAATATAAACAGTATACTTTTTAATCCAGGTCTTTGAAAATGAATTTTATTCTTATGCTCTTTGTGTGACAAAGATGTTTCTCTTTTCCCGATTTTTCTTTAACAGTGTTCCTAGCTCCTAACGCCATAGTGTGAGTAACGGCGAGTATTATTTAATTTATGATATTTGGTGTATTGATTCTACAACAATGTATAGACATATTATTTCGTTTCACAAATCTTACGAGTTTTTATTAAATGCCTATTTTTAATATAAACACGAAATAAGTGTGTGCGGTGCACCGAATCTTAAGGGACACTCTTACTTATATATTTTTGAAATAGTTCTCAAATAACAATATATGTTTCGTTATTGAATTTATAACATAATTAAATTGTTAGGCCTGAGTTAATATTTACCCAAGAAGTCTTTCTAGGCAAATATAATGTTTTATTTTGGCGCTGTGCGCGATTGAGAGTAATCCATAATGCATAATGCATAATTGGCATGTTCTTGTTTAATTTAAAATATGATTATTACTAATAGGCTAACATCTTAAGTCAACTAACCTTAATGTATTTGATGTGATTTCTATCAATTAGCTGGGCATACTCACACTCGACCCTTCGGCTGATTAGTGCTCCCTGCGCCATCTGTGTATAATCCCATGTACCATGGTACTTAGGTTATAGTCCAGAGAGAAAGGTGCTTACCCATTGGTTGCCACACCGAATTTCTATGAGCAAGAAGGAGTATCAATTTTACCGGAAAATGTATTTTCACAAACTTTCCTCCGTTCTTTTGCATGACACAATCAATATGAGACCAACGGCTTTACAAGCAACAATTCGCACAATAACAAATTGGTATTAAATAAAACATTATGAGTCTAGTTGTTTCCTTACACTGGTTTCCACATTACCCTTGAGGTACAGTGTTCAATACGTTTTACATTATTTTACATGGCGAGTTCCCCGGTAGGCCTGTAACCATGAATTTATACCTTATTGAATTTGTGACAGATAGCACTGATTCGTAAATAGAACCTTCTAGTTTGTAAATTAGTTGAATATAGTGTTTAAGCAAACAGAATCATAAACATTTTATGTGTCTAGGGTAGTACTTAGGGCCCCTATATCAAGCTTGGAGGTGTGGAATTAAGTCTCGGATGCAGTGTGTGAAGCACAGAACTATTTATATATATGATGAAGTTACTTCAGCCTGCAATATCGAGCCATGAGTTGTATCCTCACAATCTCGCATGAAGTGTGTGAAGCACAGAACTACTTATATATAGGATGATGTTGCTTCAACCAACAATATCGATCCATAAGTTGTATCCTCACAGTCTCGCAAGCAGTGTGTGAAGCACAGAACTACTTATATATAGGATGATGTTGCTTCAACCAACAATATCGATCCATGAGTTGTATCCTCACAGTCTCGCAAGCAGTGTGTGAAGCACAGAACTACTTATATATATGATGATGTTGCTTCAGCCTGCAATATCGAGCATGAGTTGTAGTCTCACAGCCTCGGATGCAGTGTGTGAAGCACGGAACTACTTAAATCTCGGGTGATGAAGCTTCAGCCTGCAATATCGAGATATGAGTTGTATCATCACATTCTCGCATGCAGTCTGTGAAGCAAGGAACTACTTATATCTCGGGTGATGGTGCTTCAGCCTGCAATATCGAGCCATGAGTTGTATCCTCACAGTCTCGCATGCAGTGTGTGAAACATGGAACTACTTATATCTCGCGTGATGGTGCTTCAGCCTGCAATATCGAGCCATGAGTTGAATCATCACATCCTCGCATGCAGTGTGTGAAGCACAGAACTACTTATATATATGATGATGTTGCTTCGGCCTGCAATATCGAGCATGAGTTGTAGTCTCACAGTCTCGGATGCAGTGAGTGAAGCACGGAACTACTTAAATCTCGGGTGATGGTTCTTCAGCCTGCAATATCGAGATATGAGTTGTATTATCACATTCTCGCATGCAGTGTGTGAAGCACGGAACTACTTATATCTCGGGTGATGGTGTTTCAGCCTTCAATATCGAGCCATGAGTTGTATCATCACATTCTCGCATGCAGTGTGTGAAGCACGGAACTACTTATATCTCAGGTGATGGTGCTTCAGCATGCAATATCGAACCATGAGTTGTATCATCACATTCTCGCATGCAGTGTGTGAAGCACGAAGCTACTTATATCTCGGGTGATGGTGCTTCAGCCTGCAATATTGAACCATGAGATGTATCATCACATTCTCGGATGCATTGTGTGAAGCACGGAACTACTTATATCTCGGGTGATGGTGCTTTAGCCTGCAATATCGAGCCATGAGTTGTATCCTCACGGTCTCGCATAAAGTGTGTGAAGCACGGAACTACTTATATCTCGGGTGATGGTGCTATAGCCTGCAATATCGAGCCATGAGTTGTATCATCACATTCTCGCATGCAGTGTGTGAAGACGGAACTACTTATATCTCGGGTGATGGTGCTTTAGCCTGCAATATCGAGCCATGAGTTGTATCCTCACAGTCTCGCATGCAGTGTGTGAAGCACAAAGCTACTTAAATATAGGATGATGTTGCTTCAACCTGCAATATCGAGCCATGAGTTGTATCTTCACAGTCTCGCATGCAGTGTGTGAAGCACGGAGCTAATTATATATCTAGGATGATGTTGCTTCAACCATAAATATCAAGCCATGAGTTTTATCTTCACAGTCTCGCATGCAGTGTGTAAAGCAAGGAGCAAATTATATATCTAGGATGATGTTGCTTCAACCTGCAATATCGAGCCATGAGCTGTATTATCACATTCTCGCATGCAGTGTGTGAAGACGGAACTACTTATATCTCGGGTGATGGTGCTTTAGCCTGCAATATCGAGCCATGAGTTGTATCCTCACAGTCTCGCATGCAGTGTGTGAAGCACAAAGCTACTTAAATATAGGATGATGTTGCTTCAACCTGCAATATCGAGCCATGAGTTGTATCTTCACAGTCTCGCATGCAGTGTGTGAAGCACGGAGCTAATTATATATCTAGGATGATGTTGCTTCAACCATAAATATCAAGCCATGAGTTTTATCTTCACAGTCTCGCATGCAGTGTGTAAAGCAAGGAGCAAATTATATATCTAGGATGATGTTGCTTCAACCTGCAATATCGAGCCATGAGCTGTATCCTCACAGTCTCGCAAGCAGTGTGTGAAGCACAGAACTACTTATATCTAGGATGATGTTGCTTCAGCCTGCAATATCGAGCCATGAATTGTATCCCCACAGTCTCGCATGCAGTGGGTGAAGCACGGAGCTAATTATATATATAGGATGATGTTGCTTCAACCAACAATATCGATCCATGAGTTGTATCCCCACAGTCTCGCATGCAGTGTGTGAAGCACAGAGCTACTTATATCTAGGATGATGTTGCTTGAACCTGCGATATCGAGCAATGTGTTGTATCCTCGTAGTCTCACAAGCAGTCTGTGTAGCACAGAACTAATTATATCAAGGATGATGTTGCTTCAACCTGCAATATCGTGTCATGAGTTGTAGTCTCACAGTCTCGCATGCAGTGTGTGAATCACAGAACTACTTATATCAAGGATGATGTTGCTTCAACCAACAATATCGATCCATGAGTTGTATCCCCACAGTCTCGCATGCAGTGTGTGTGCACAGAGCTACTTATATATAGGATGAAGTTGCTTCAACGTGCAATATCGCTCCATGAGTAGTATCCCCACAGTCTCGCATGCAGTGTGTGAAGCACAGAGCTACTAATATATAGAATGATGTTGCTTCAATCAACAATATCGATCCATGAGTTGTATCCCCACAGTCTCACAAGCAGACTGTGAAGCACAGAGCTACTTATATATAGGATGATGTTGCTTCAACCAACAATATCGATCCATGAGTTGTATCCCCACAGTCTCGCTTGCAGTGTGTGAAGCACAGAGCTACTAATATATAGGATGATGTTGCTTCAACCTGCAATATCGATCCATGAGTTGTATCCACACAGTCTCGCATGCAGTGTGTGAATAACAGAGCTACTTATATCTAGGGTGATGTTGATTCAACCTGCAATATCGAGCCATGAGTTGTATCCTCACAGTCTCGCAAGCAGTGTGTGAAGCACAGAGCTACTTATATATAGGATGATGTTGCTTCAGCCTGCAATATCAAGCCATGAGTTGTATCTTCACAGTTTCGCATGCAGTGTGTGAAGCATGGAGTTAATTATATATATATGATGATGTTGCTTCAACCTGCAATATCGATCAATGAGTTGTATCCTCACAGTCTCGTAAGCAGTGTGTGAACCATAGAGCTACTAATATATAGGATGATGTTGCTTCAACCTGCAATATCGAGCCATGAGTTATATCCTCACAGTCTCGCATGCAGTGTGTGAAGCACGGAGCTACTTATATATAGGATGATGTTGCTTTAACCTGCAATATCGATCCATGAGTTGTATGCTCACAGTCTCGCAAGCAGTGTGTTAAGCACAGAGCTACTTATATATAGGATGATGTTGCTTCAACCTGTGATATCGAGCAATGTGTTGTATCCTCAAAGTCTCACAAGCAGTCTTTGAAGCACAGAACCAATTATATCAAGGATGATAATGCTTCAACCTGCAATATCGAGCCATGAGTTGTATCATCACAGTGTCACAAGCAGTGTGTGAAGCACAGATCTACTAATATATAGGATGATGTTTCTTCAACCTGCAATATTGAGACATGAGTTGTATTTTCAAGGTCTCGCATTCAGTGTGTGAAGCTCGGAGCTACTTATATATAGGATGATGTTGCTTCAACCAACAATATCGATCCATGAGTTGTATCCCCACAGTCTCGCAAGCAGTGTGTGAAGCACAGAACTACTTATATATATGATGATGTTGCTTAAGCCTGCAATATCGAGCCATGAGTTGTATCCCCACAGTCTCGCATGCGGTGTGTGAAGCACAGAGCTACTAATATATAGGATTATGTTGCTTCAACCTGCAATATCGAGCCATGAGTTGTATCTTCACAGTCTCGCAAGCAGTATGTAAAGCACAGAACTACTTATATAGAGGATGATGTTGCTTCAACCTGCAATATCAAGCCATGAGTTGTATCCTCACAGTCTCGCAAGCAGTGTGTGAAGCATGGAGCTAATTATATATATATGATGATGTTGCTTCAACCTGCAATATCGATCAATGAGTTGTATCCTCACATTCTCGTAAGCAGTGTGTGAACCATAGAGCTACTAATATATAGGATGATGTTGCTTCAACCTGCAATATCGAGCCATGAGTTGTATCCCCACAGTCTCGCATGCAGTGTGTGAAGCACAGAGCTACTAATATATAGGATTATGTTGCTTCAACCTGCAATATCAAGCCATGAGTTGTATCCTCACAGTCTCGCATACAGTGTGTGAAGCACGGAGCTAGTTATATATAGGATAATGTTGGTTCAAACTGCAATATCGATCCATGAGTTGTATCCCCACAGTCTCGCAAGCAGTGTGTGAAGCTCAGAGCTACTAATATATAGGATGATGTTGCTTCAACCTGCAATATCGAGCCATGAATTGTATCTTCACAGTCTCGCATGCAGTGTGTGAAGCACGGAGCTACTTATATATAGGATGATGTTGCTTCAACCTTCAATATTGATCCATGAGTTGTATCCTCACAGTCTAGCAAGCAGTGTGTGAAGCACAGAGCTACTTATATATAGGATGACGTTGCTTAAACCTGCAATATCGAACCATGAGTTGTATCATCACAGTGTCACAAGCAGTGTGTGAAGCACAGAGCTACTAATATATAGGATGATGTTTCTTCAACCTGCAATATTTGAGACATGAGTTGTATTTTCACAGTCTCGCATGCAGTGTGTGAAGCACGGAGCTACTTATATATAGGATGATGTTGCTTCAACCAACAATATCGATCCATGAATTGTATCCCCACAGTCTCGCAAGCAGTGTGTGAAGCACAGAACTACTTATATATATGATGATGTTGCTTCAGCCTAAAATATCGAGCCATGAGTTGTATCCCCACAGTCTCGCATGCAGTGTGTGAAGCACAGGGCTACTAATATAATGGATGATGTTTCTTCAACCTGCAATATTGAGACATGAGTTGTATTTTCACAGTCTCGCATGCAGTGTGTGAAGCACGGAGCTACTTTTGAGTTGTATCCCCACAGTCTCGCATGCAGTGTGTGAAGCACAGAGCTACTAATATATAGGATTATGTTGCTTCAACCTGCAATATAAAGCCATGAGTTGTATCCTCACAGTCTCGCATGCAGTGTGTGAAGCACGGAGCTAGTTATATATATAGGATAATGTTGCTTCAAACTGCAATATCGATCCATGAGTTGTATTCTCACAGTCTCGCAAGCAGTGTGTGAAGCACAGAAATACTAATATATAGGATGATGTTGCTTCAACCTGCAATATCGAGCCATGAACTGTATCTTCACAGTCTTGCATGCAGTGTTAAGCACGGAGCTACTTATATATAGGATGATGTTGCTTCAACCTTCAATATCGATTCATGAGTTGTATCCTCACATTCTAACAAGCAGTGTGTGAAGCACAGAGCTACTTATATATAGGATGACGTTGCTTCAACCTGCAATATCGAACCATGAGTTGTATCATCAAATTCTCGCATGCAGTGTGTGAAGCACAGAGCTACTTATATCTCAGATGATGTTGCTTCAACCTGCAATATCGAGCCATGAGTTGTATCATCACATTCACGGATGCAGTGTGTGAAGCACAGAGCTATTAATATATAGGATGATGTTGCTTCAACCTGCATTATCAAGCCATGAGTTGTATCCTTACAATCTCGCAAGCAGTGTGTGAAGCATGGAGCTAGTTATATCTAGGATGATGTTGCTTCAACCTGCAATATCGAGCCATGAGTTGTATCATTACATTCTTGGATGCAGTGTGTGAAGCACGGAACTACTTATATCTCGGGTGATGGTGCTTCAACCTGCAATATCGAGATATGAGTTGTATCATCACATTCTCGCATGCAGTGTGTGAAGCGCGGAACTACTTATATCTCGGGTGATGGTAATTTAGCCTGGAATATCGAGCCATGAATTGTATCATCACATTCTCGCATGCAGTGTGTGAAGCACGGAACTACTTATATCTCGGGTGATGGTGCTTTAGCCTGCAATATTGAGCCATGAGTTATATCATCACATTCTCGCATGCAGTGTGTGAAGCAGGGAGCTACTTATATATAGGATGATGGTGCTTTAGCCAACAATATCGAGCCATGAGTTGTATCCTCACGGTCTCGGTGTGAAACACCGAACTACTTATATCTCGGGTGATTGGTACTTTAGCCTGCAATATCGAGCCATGAATTGTATCATCACGATCTCCATGCAGTGTGTGAAGCACGGAACTACTTATATCTCAGGTGATGGTTCTTTAGCCTGCAATATCGAGCCATGAGTTGTATCCTCACGGTCTCGGTGTGAAGCACAGAACTACTTATATCTCGGGTGATGGTGCTTCAGCCCTCAATATCGAGCGCGAGCTGTATCCTCACGGTTTCGCATGCAGTGTGTGAAGCACATTCCTACTTATATCTAGGATGATGGTGCTTCAGCCTGCAATATCGAGCATGAGTTGTATCCTCACGGTCTCGCATGCAGTGTGTGAAGCACAGAAATAATTATATCAAGGATGATGTAGCTTCAACCTGCAATATCGAGCCATGAGTTGTATCCTCACAGTCTCGCAAGCATTGTGTGAAGCACAGAGCTACTTATATATAGGAGGATGTTGCTTCAACCTGCAATATCAAACCATGAGTTGTATCATCACTTTCTCGCATGCAGTGTGTGATGCACGGAGCTAGTTATATATATATAAGATAATGTTGCTTCAAAATGCAATATCGATCCATGAGTTGTATCCTCACAGTCTCGCAAGCAGTGTGTGAAGCACAGAGATACTAATTTATAGGATGATGTTGCTTCAACCAGCAATATCGAGCCATGAATAGTATCTTCACAGTTTCGCATGCAGTGTGTGAAGCACGGAGCTAATTATATATAGGGGAATGTTGCTTCAACCTTCAATATCGATCCATGAGTTGTATCCTCACAGTCTAGCAAGCAGTGTGTAAAGCACAGAGCTACTTAAATATAGGATGATGTTGCTTCAACCTGCAATATCGAACCATGATTTGTATCATCACATTCTCGCATGCAGTGTGTGAAGCACGGAGCTACTTAAATCTCGGGTGATGTTGCTTCAACCTGCAATATCGTGCCATGAGTTGTATCATCACATTCTCGAATGCAGTGTGTGAAGCACGGAGCTACTTATATCTCGGGTGATGGTGCTTCAGTCTGCAATATCGAGCCACTAGTTGTATCATCACATTCTCGCATGCAGTGTGTGAAGCACGGAACTACTTATATCTCGGGTGATGGTGCTTTAGCCTGCAATATCGAGCCATGAGTTGTATCATCACATTCTCGGATGCAGTGTGTGAAGCACGGAACTACTTATATCTCGGGTGATGGTGCTTCAGCCTGCAATATCAAGCCACTAGTTGTATCATCACACTCTTGCTTGCAGTGTGTGAAGCACGGAACTACTTATATCTCGGGTGATGATGCTATAGCCTGCAATATCGAGCCATGAGTTGTATCATCACATTCCTTCATGCAGTGCGTAAAGCACAAAGATACTTAAATATAGGATGATGTTGCTTCAACCTGTAATATAGAGCAATGTGTTGTATCCTCACAGTCTCACAAGCAGTCTTTGAAGCACAGAACTAATTATATTAAGGATGAAAATGCTTCAACCTGGAATATCAAGCCATGAGTTGTATCATCACAGTGTCACAAGCAGTGTGTGAACCACAGAGCTACTAATATATAGGATGATTTTTCTTCAACCTGCAATATTTGAGACATGAGTTGTATTTTCACAGTCTCGCATGCAGTGTGTGAAGCACGGAGCTACTTATATATAGGATGATGTTGCTTCAACCACAAATATCTAGACATGAGTGTTATCTTCACAGTCTCGCATGCAGTGTGTGAAACAAGGAGCTAATTATATATCTAAGATGATATTGCTTCAACCTGCAATATCGAGCTATGAGCTGTATCCTCACAGTCTCGCAAGCAGTGTGTGAAGCACAGATCTACTTATATATAGGATGATGTTGCTTCAACCTGCAATATCAAGCCATGAGTTGTATCATCACATTCTCGCATGAAGTGCGTGAAGCACAGAACTAATTATATCAAAGATGATGTTGCTTCAACCTGCTTCTCGCATGCAATGTGTGAAGCACAGAGCTACTTATATATAGGATGGTGTTGCTTCTACCTGCAATATCGAGCCATGAGTTGTATCGTCACATTCTCGAATGCAGTGTGTGAAGCACGGAGCTACTTATATCTCGGGTGATGGTGCTTGAGCCTGCAATATCGAGCCATGATTTGTATCCTCACGGTCTCGCATGCAGTGTGTGAAGCACAGAACTACTTATATCTCGGGTGATGGTGTTTCAGCCCTCAATATCGAGCATGAGTTGTATCCTCACAGTCTCACATGCAGTCTGTGAAGCACAGACCTAATTATATCAAGGATGATATTAATTCAACCTGCAATATCGAGCCATGAGTTGTATCCTCACAGTCTCACAAGCAGTGTGTGAAGCACAGATCTACTTATATATAAGATGATGTTGCTTCAACCTGCAATATCAAGCCATGAGTTGTATCATCACATTCTCGCATGAAGTGCGTGAATCACAGAACTAATTATATCAAAGATGATGTTGCTTCAACCTGCAATATCGAGCCATGAGATGTATCTTCACAGTCTCGCATGCAATGTGTGAAGCACAGAGCTACTTATATATAGGATGGTGTTGCTTCTACCTGCAATATCGAGCCATGAGTTGTATCATCACATTCTCGAATGCAGTGTGTGAAGCACGGAGCTACTTATATCTCGAGTGATGGTGCTTAAGCCTGCAATATCGAGCCACTAGTTGTATCATCACATTTTCGCATGCAGTTCGTGAAGCACGGAACTACTTATATCTCGGGTTATGGTGCTTCAGCCTGCAATATCGATCCATGAGTTGTATCATCACAATCTCGCATGAAGTGTTTGAAGCACAGAACTACTTATATATACAATGATGTTGCTTCAGCCTGCAATATCTAGCCATTAGTTGTATCATGACACTCTCACATGCAGTGTGTGAAGCACGGAGCTACTTATATCTCGGGTGATGGTGCTTTAGCCTGCAATATCGAGCCATGAGTTGTATCTTCACAGTCTCACATGCAGTGTGTGAAGCACGCAGCTAAATATATATCTAGGATGATGTTGCTTCAACCTGCAATATCGAGCCATGAGCTGTATACTCACAGTCTCGCAAGCAGTGTGTCAAGCACAGAACTACTTATATCTAGGATGATGTTGCTTCAGCCTGCAATATCGAGTCATGAGTTGTATCCCCACAGCCTCGCATGCAGTGTGTGAATAACAGAGCTACTTATATCTAGGATGATGTTGCTTCAACCTGTGATATCGAGCAATGTGTTGTATCTTCACAGTGTCATAAGCAGTCTGTAATGCACAGAACTAATTATATCAAGGATGATGTTGCTTCAACCTGCAATATCGAGCCATGAGCTGTATCCTCACATTCTCGCAACCAGTGTGTGAAGCACAGAACTACTTATATCTAGGATTATGTTGCTTCAGCCTGCAATATCGATCCATGAGTTGTATCCCCACAATCTCGCATGCAGTGTGTGAAAAACAGAGCTACTTATATCTAGGATGATGTTGCTTCAACCTGCGATATCGAGCCATGAGTTGTATCCTCACAGTCTCACAAGCAGTCTGTGGAGCACAGAACTAATTATATCAAGGATGATGTTACTTCAACATGCAATATCGAGCCATGAGTTGTAGTCTCACGGTCTCGCATGAAGTGTGTGAAGCACAGAACTAATTATATCTAGGAAGATGTTGCTTCAACCAACAATATCGATCCATGAGTTGTATCCACACAGCCTCGCATGCAGTGTGTGAAGCACAGAGCTACTTATATATAGTATGATGTTGCTTCAACCTGCAATATCGATCCATGAGTTGTATCCCCACAATCTCGCATGCAGTGTGTGAACCACAGGGCTACTAATATATAGGATGATGTTGCTTCAACCAATAATATCGATTCATGAGTTGTATCCCCACAGTCTCGCATGCAGTGTGTGAAGCACAGAGCTACGAATATAAAGGATGATGTTGCTTCAACCAACAATATCGATCCATGAGTTGTATCCCCACAGTCTTGCATGCAGTGTGTGAATAACAGAGCTACTAATATATAGGATGATGTTGCTTCAGCCTACAATATCGAGCCATGAGTTGTTTCCCCACAGTCTCGCATGCAGTGTGTGAATAACAAGGCTACTTATATATAGTATGATGTTGCTTCAACCTGCAATATCAAGCCTTGAGTTGTATCCCCACAGTCTCGCAAGCAGTGTGTGAAGCACAGAGCTACTTATATATAGGATAATGTTCCTTCAACCAACAATATCGATCCATAAGTTGTATCCCCACAGTCTCGCATGCAGTGTGTGAATAACAGAGCTACTTATATATAGGATGATGTTTCTTCAACCTGCAATATCAAGCCATGAGTTGTATCCCCACAGTCTCGCAAGCAGTGTGTGAAGCACAAAGCTACTTATATATAGGATGATGTTGTTTCAACATGCAACATCAAGCCATGAGTTGTATCTTCACAGTCTCGCATGCAGTGTGTGAAGTAGGGAGCTAATTATATATATTGGATGATGTTGCTTCAACCTGGAATATCGATCCATGAGTTGTATCCTCACAGTCTCGCAAGCAGTGTGTGAAGCACAGAGCTACTAATATATAGGATGATGTTGCTACAACTTGCAATATCGAGCCATGAGTTGTATCCCCACAGTCTCGCATGCAGTGTGTGAATAACAAAGCTACTTATATATACGATGATTTTGCTTCAACTTGCAATATCGAGCCATGAGTTGTATCTTCACAGTCTCGCATGCAGTGTGTGAAGCAGGGAGCTAATTATTATATATAGGATGATGTTGCTTCAACCAACAATATCGATCCATGAGTTGTATCCTCACAGTCTCGCAAGCAGTGTGTGAAGCACAGAGCTACTTAAATATAGTATGATCTGGCTTCAACCTGCAATATCGATCCATGAGTTGTATCCCCACAGTCTCGCATGCAGTGTGTGAAGCACAGAGCTACTAATATATAGGATGATGTTGCTTCAACCAACAATATCGATTCATGAGTTGTATCCCCACAGTCTCGCATGCAGTGTGTGAAGCACAAAGCTAAGAATATAAAGGATGATGTTGCTTCAACCAACAAAATCGATCCATGAGTTGTATCCCCACAGTCTTGCATGCAGTGTGTGAATAACAGAGCTACTAATATATAGGATGATGTTGCTTCAGCCTACAATATCGAGCCATGAGTTGTATCACCACAGTCTCGCATGCAGTGTGTGAATAACAATGATACTTATATATAGTATGATGTTGCTTCAACCTGCAATATCAAGCCATGAGTTGTATCCCCACAGTCTCGCAATCAGTGTGTGAAGCACAGAGCTACTTATATATAGGATGATGTTCCTTCAACCTGCAATATCAAGCCATGAAATGTATCCCCACAGTCTCGCAAGCAGTGTGTGAAGCACAAAGCTACTTATATATAGGATGATATTGTTTCAACATGCAACATCAAGCCATGAGTTGTATCTTCACAGTCTCGCATGCAGTGTGTGAAGCAGGGAGCTAATTATATATATATAGGATGATGTTGCTTCAACCTGCAATATCGATCCATGAGTTGTATCCTCACAGTCTCGCAAGCAGTGTGTGAAGCACAGAGCTACTAATATATAGGATGATGTTGCTATAACCTGCAATATCGAGCCATGAGTTGTATCTTCACAGTCTCGCATGCAGTGGGTGAAGCACGGAGCTACTTATATATACGATGATGTTGCTTCAACCTGCAATATCGATCCATGAGTTGTATCCCCACAGTCTCGCATACAGTGTGTGAATAACAAAGCTACTTATATATACGATGATGTTGCTTCAACCTGCAATATCGAGCCATGAGTTGTATCTTCACAGTCTTGCATGCAGTGTGTGAAGCAGGGAGCTAATTATATATATAGGATGATGTTGCTTCAACCTGCAATATCGATCCATGAGTTGTATACTCACAGTCTCGCAAGCAGTGTGTGAAGCACAGAACTACTTATATATATGATGATGTTGCTTCAACCTGCGATATCAAGCCATTAGTTGCATCCTCACAGTCTCGCATGCAGTGTGTGAAGCACAGAACTACAAATATATATGATGATGTTGCTTCAGCCTGCAATATCGATCCTCACAGTCTCGCAAGCAGTGTGTGTAGCACAGAGCTACTAATATATATGATGATGTTGCTTCAACCTGCAATATCAAGCCATGAGTTGTATCCTCAGAGTCTCGCATGCAGTGTGTGAAGCACAGAACTACTTATATATATGATGATGTTGCTTCAGCCTGCAATATCGAGCCATGAGTTGTATCTTCACAGTTCCACATGCAGTGTGTGAAGCACAGAACTACTTATATATAGGATGATGTTGCTTCAACCTGCAATATCAAGCCATAAGTTGTATCATCACATTCTCGGATGCAGTGTGTGAAGCATGGAGATACTTATATCTCGGTTGATGGTGCTTGAGCCTGCAATATCGAGCCACTAGTTGTATCATCACATTCTCGCATGCAGTCTGTGAAGCACGGAACTATTTATATCTCGGGTGATGGTGCTTCAGCCTGCAATATCGATCCATGAGTTGTATCATCACAATCTCGCTTGAAGTGTTTGAAGCACAGAACTACTTATATATAGGATGATGTTGTTTCAACCTGTAATATCGATCCATGAGTTGTATCCTTACAGTCTCGCAAGCAGTGTGTGAAGCATGGAGCTACTTATATCTAGGATGATGTTGCTTCAACCTGCAATATCGAACCATGAGTTGTATCATCACATTCTCGGATGCAGTGTGTGAAGCACGGAACTACTTATATCTCGGGTGATGGTGCTTCAGCCTGCAATATTGAGCCATGAGTTGTATCATTACATTCTTGGATGCAGTGTGTGAAGCACGGAACTACTTATATCTCGGGTTATGGTGCTTCAACCTGCAATATCGGGATATGAGTTGTATCATCACATTCTAGCAAGCAGTGTGTGACGCACATAACTACTTATATCTCAGGTGATGGTGCTTTAGACTGCAATATCGAGCCATGAGTTGTATCCTCACATCCTCGCATGCAGTGTGTGAAGCGCGGAACTATTTATATCTTGGGTGATGGTGATTTAGCCTGCAATATCGACCCATGAGTTGTATCATCACATTCTTGCATGCAGTGTGTGAAGCACGGTACTACTTATATCTCGGGTGATGGTGCTTTAGCCTGCAATATCGAGCCATGAGTTGTATCCTAACGGTCTCGGTGTGAAGCACAGAACTATTTATATCTAGGATGATGGTGCTTCAACCTGCAATATCGAGCATGATTTGTATCCTCACGTTCTCGAATGCAGTGTGTGAAGCACAGAACTACTTATATCTCGGGTGATGGTGCTTCAGCCCTCAATATCGAATATGAGTTGTATCCTCACAGTCTCACAAGCAGTCTGTGAAGCACAGAACTAATTATATCAAGGATGATGTTGCTTCAACCTGCAATATCGAGCCATGAGTTGTAGTCTCACAGTCTCGCATGCAGTGTGTGAAGCACAAAACTAATTATATCAAGGATGATGTAGCTTCAACCTGCAATATCGAGCCATGAGTTGTATCCTCACAGTCTCGAAAGCAGTGTGTGAAGCACGGAGCTACTTATATCTCGGGTGATGGTGCTTCAGCCTGCAATATCGAGCCATGAGTTGTATCATCATTATCTCGCATGCAGTGTGTGAAGCACGGAGCTACCTTTATCTCGGGTGGTGGTGCTTCAGCCTGCAATATCGAGCCATGAGTTGTATCATCACAATCTCGCATGCAGTGTTTGAAGCATAGGACTACTTATATATATGATGATGTGTCTTTAGCCTTCAATATCGAGCCACTAGTTGTATCATCATACTCTCGAATCCAGTGTGTGAAGCACGGAACTACTTATATCTCGGGTGATGGTGCTTTAGCCTGCAATATCGAGCCATGAGTTGTATCATCACATCTTCACATGCAGTGTGTGAAGCACAGAGTTACTTATATATAGGATGATGTTGCTTCAACCTGCAATATCGAGCCATGAGTTGTATCATCACATTTTCACATGCAGTGTGTGAAGCACAGAGCTACTTATATCTCGCGTGATGGTTCTTCAGCCTGCAATATCGAGATATGAGTTGTAGACTCACAGTCTCGGATGCAGTGTGTGAAGCACGGAACTACTTATATCTCGGGTGATGTTGCTTCAGCCCTCAATATCGAGCATGAGTTGTATCTTCACAGTCTCGCAAGCAGTGTGTGAAGCACAGAACTATTTATTTCTTGGGTGTTGGTGCTTCAGCCTGCAATATCGAGATATGAGTTGTAGTCTCACAGTCTCGCATGCAGTCTGTGAATCACAGAACTACTTATATCTCGGTTGATGGTGCTTCAGCCCTCAATATCGATTAAGAGTTGTATCCTCACGGTCTCGCATGCAGTGTGGGAAGCACAGAACTACTTATATCTCGCGTGATGGTTCTTCAGCCCTCAATATCGAGCAAGAGTTGTATCCTCACGGTCTCGCATGCAGTCTGTGAAGCACAGAACTACTTATAATTCGGGTGCTGGTGCTTCAGCCCTCAATATCTAGCATGATCTGTATCCTCATGGTCTCTCATGCAGTGTATGAAGCACAGAACTACTTGTATGTATGATTATGGCGCTCTACAATCCACAGTCATGTGTTATATAGTCGACCAAAGAATAATAATTTATTTACGAAACGTGCTATTTCATAAATTTCATTGCTTAATAATTTATTTATCGGGCTTTAAATAAGACATTGTTCATATCGTGAACTTGTAAAGTTAATAACGTTTTGATTATTTACTTTATTATATTTTTGTGGGGAAGCATTATATTGATCATATAGCAATGATACACAAAACAACACGGATTTTTCCTTCATCAGGAAAGGTTTCGACGTCCTCATTTGGGTGATACATAAACAACAATTACTCTTTTTATTCAGAAACCGTCTTGTTGAGCTCATTTCAACGATACTAAAAAAAGCTCAGAATCTTTCGTCGTCGGTAACCATATTTATGACGTCAGTTTGTTGATATACAAAACAACACAGACTCTATCGTTGTAGTATTCAGAAACTGTCTTTATGTTTTCAACTGTTGGTACACAATTTAACAATATAGATTGGTTCGTCTAATACCATTTTGATGAATTTTATTCCTATTTTACATAACATAACATACATGGGCTAACATTTTCTTGTTTGGCCATATACGAATTTTTTGCGGATGACATGAGCTTATTTTATTTTAGGATAGTGAAAATTTTAAAAAAACTTACTTAATATTGTTAAATTTAATATCCTTCCTTTGCTTGATTGGATTCATATCAACCTACTTTCTATCAATTTAAAAATAAAAATAAACTTATACCATTTTCTAAACCATGTCACAGCATACCTATGGGAAGGAACATAATGGAAAGTTAAACATTCTAATTTGCCGACTTTATTACCAATTTATATTGAAATATTTATAAACATATCTTATGCAAGATTCACATAAACAACCAACTAACCAAACCACGAACCAAAAAATGAGTTCCAATTGTAGTATCAATAAGTATATATGCCTCTTTATTGACGAATACAAACTTACTATATATTACAATTTGGTACACTCTAATCTAATTTACACGAAAAATGTTTGGGGCTTTGCAACCAAATCAAGACTAATATGTTTATCTAACTTTCAAAATAAAATATCTAGATCTTTATTTCAGTTGTATACTAGGAAAGTTTCAACTGCTGAAATGTATAACTATTTGAAATTTATGCTCTTTAGATAAATTAATAGTTTTTCAAACTGGGATATATATTTATAAAATAAATACAAATAACCTAGAGAGTGAATTCTCAAACCATAATTAGTTAATTCTAGCTACAATACAAGAAGTAAGAGATAAATTATCACACAAGTCATTTAACACAGTAATTTATGGAACAAATTCTATCTCGAATAACGTGATTCAAATCTTTAATGCAATTCCTCGGGATATTTCGTTTAACAAAGCTGACTAACTTCAAAAAGCAGTACAAGTAGATTTTGAGCTAACGCTGTAGATTTCAAGCGAAAATAAATAAATAAATAATAAAGTCTGGAGTATTGTTATCACCTTTTTCTGCATTATTGCGAAACTAACAACTATTATTTTCATTTCTGATAATCACAGCTCTCTTTTTCACCAATTAGATAATTATAATAAATGTATAAGTATAGGTTCACAGTGAAAGCTAGACCCAATCTTCCCTATTATTTTATGTTTTTTTTACATTACTGTAAACTTTGTGTGTGTGTGTGTGTAAGTATGTGTGTCTATCACTATATATTTCACATTACTTGATTAATGTATTCATTTTAGGATCTAGTTTAATATCTGAAAATATGAATTAATATTATCTTAAATATCACAACTTTTTGCCACTATTATTATTAATTAATATACTTTAGCATTTCATGAAGGATTTCGAGTTGGACAGTATTAAATTAGAGGAAGGTTAAACAGTAGAAAACTAGAAGAGTCAGTATTTAAATAGAGGAATCGGACAGTCGAAGGCTTGTCATACCGACTCCATAGCCCTACTTCGACAATAAATAATAACCTCCCTCCCCATATTGTTGGCAATAATAATATATACTCTTTAAAATAAAATCGTTAGTCATTTTTGAAGAATTTGGAATTAAAGAAAAATTACTCATCAGTAAACTACCCTTAATTGAAGAACTAGGGTAAAACAACATTTTGAGGTTTAACCCTATAAATATAGATATCAAGTTTGATCAAAATCCATCAAACCGTTTTGGATCCGTGGCCAGGGACAGACAGACAGAATTGTAAAATCCACTTTTTTTGTTTCGTGTTTACATGAAACGTAAACATTTGCCATTATCTAGAGATAGATATTTTTCATGATCTCAATACTTTCTCTTGATGTAAGAAAGTAAAAAAGTATAGCTAAACTTAATATAATAGGTGTTTATCACCACGTTTCACTACCCGTTCATATAGGTACTACAGTAATTAAAGTCAATGTGTCAGG
>CABFVX010001459.1:132326-146714 GCA_902151425.1 Timema shepardi | reverse complement strand
CCCCCGCCCCAACCCCCAAAAAACTTTTCAGACTGAAGGAGCCCTTGCATCAGAAAAAAAAAACATGCTTAAGGCCCTCATAAAAGTTTTTTACACTAAAATTATGAACATGCAATAAACGACAGTTAAATTTTACGACCAGGCCTATTTTTTTTATCAACGCGTCCCACTACACGTTCAGGTTGTACGCACGCATGATAGTTAATCTAATGGGGTAGGGATGAGGATGGAAGCATTTTAGAGATAATCTACCAGCATTTGCTTGGAAAGAGAGTGGGGAACCATTTAGGAAAAAAAAAACACCGTCAGTAGGCCGATCGGGATTTGAGCCCCGATCTTCTAGTCGTCAGCAGGCCAGTCTTAACACGATTAAAAAAAAATCTTCGCATGTTGATGATATCAACATTTTGTTGAATATCCATCATGAGCACAGAGAAATTAGATGAGAAACTTTTTAAATGAAGAGATAAAGTTGTCATTAAATTCCAGGACATCCTTGACATATATTCAACAATAATTGTTGATATCACCACGTGAAGAAAATTACTACTGGAGCACTATTTTATTTATCGTGACCAAAAAAATTTTGCTAAAAAAAACTGCAAAAATACTACCCTTTTCTCGCTATCTCCCTCCATCTCACCTTAATGTAGTTAAATGCGAAGGTCAAAGGCCTAAGATGGGCAGTAAAACGACGAGCAAAATAAATAGATTATGAAATAATTAAGTCTAAAATTTAGAAAAAAAAAGAGTATTTTATTGCATCAAAAATAATATTAAATTTTTCATCTAGTGGCTTAGCCCGTTTAAATAATAATAATAATAGACTATTATATAAAATTAACTCATCTAAACATCGATGCAAAACAAAAACCTTTAAATCAATACAAAAATTTCCAAACGTTATAGGACTTTTGACCTACAAGATTTGTAAATTTAGATAGTTATCTTTCGTACATTTTAAAAATGACACTTTATTACATAAAAGGTGACCTGGTGGTCTAGAGGTAAGGTATCGGACTTCTATGCTGGGCGTCTGGGGTTCAATCCTAGGTCCCGGCACAGATTTATCTGATTGCCAAACCCTTCCTTCACCTCTGACAAGACATCTTGTGAATGTGAGGAATGCCAGGCCTCCACCGTGGTTCGGATCCCACGCTAAACTGTAGGTCCTCCATTTCATCTCACAATCACCCTACCATTACACATTAGCGTAAGTGCGTACAACCCGAACGGGTAGTAAGACGCGATGCTAATAATAATAATAATAATAATAATAATATAAAATAAGTTGCTCGCCTGATGGGACAAGACATGTCTCCTTGGATCTTTATAAAATGTAGGCCTACTCTACATCCTAGCTAAGGAAAAGTTTATTCGTTGAGGAGTACAAAAAGAATTCTATATTTGACCTTGCCTGAAATCTAAGGAATGAGTTCTCTCTACTTGTCCAAGGTGTTGAACAAAACAATCAAGAATATTTTTACTTTAACGTAAAAAGAGTTTATTTTATACGAATAGTAGTTTCATTTGCGTTCTTCCTCAAAAACACCTTTTTGTTTTTTTCCCCCTGTAGTGGCCTGACGAAAACATTAACACCAAAATCTCCCCCCCCCCCATTCACCCCTTCCATACACGGCCCTCCACAAAGAGTTGCCGACTACCTACCGTTGAAAATAATTTTTAATAGCTGAAGAAGGAGAGCTACCTTAATGAAAAGATAAGCTTTCATTATTAGGAAGGTGTGAAGAAAGTGGTACCACTTAGCGACCCCGTGATGAATTCCCAAGTGACCAATGAGTGAGGTTCTCATTACGGGGACATGAACGGGGCAGGCCTACCACGCGGTGTGGCCGGTGTGGGTGTGCTCCAACCGGTAGCAGGTCCCGCGGGGTCCTCATCAGATTCCCACGGTTAATATTCGACACTTGCTCGACCTTCGCTTTGAACTGGTCCGGCTTGTGTTCTTGTAGGAATATTGCACTTTGTCAACACTTGCCCGACCTTCACTTTGAACTATCCGGCTTGTGTTCTTGTAGGAATATTGCATTTTGTCAACACTTGCTTGTGTTCTTGTAGGAATATTGCACTTTGTCAACACTTGCCCGACCTTCACTTTGAACTGTCCGGCTTGTGTTCTGGTAGGAATATCGCACTTTGTCAACACTTGCTCGACCTTCACTTTGAACTGTCCGGCTTGTGTTCTTGTAGGAATATTGCACTTTGTCAACACTTGCTCGACCTTCACTTTGAACTATCCGGCTTGTGTTCTTGTAGGAATATTGCATTTTGTCAACACTTGCTTGTGTTCTTGTAGGAATATTGCACTTTGTCAACACTTGCCCGACCTTCACTTTGAACTATCCGGCTTGTGTTCTTGTAGGAATATTGCATTTTGTCAACACTTGCTTGTGTTCTTGTAGGAATATTGCACTTTGTCAACACTTGCCCGACCTTCACTTTGAACTATCCGGCTTGTGTTCTTGTAGGAATATTGCATTTTGTCAACACTTGCTTGTGTTCTTGTAGGAATATTGCACTTTGTCAACACTTGCCCGACCTTCACTTTGAACTATCCGGCTTGTGTTCTTGTAGGAATATTGCATTTTGTCAACACTTGCTTGTGTTCTTGTAGGAATATTGCACTTTGTCAACACTTGCCCGACCTTCACTTTGAACTGTCCGGCTTGTGTTCTGGTAGGAATATCGCACTTTGTCAACACTTGCTCGACCTTCACTTTGAACTGTCCGGCTTGTGTTCTGGTAGGAATATCGCACTTTGTCAACACTTGCTCGACCTTCACTTAGAACTGCCCAGCTTTTTGTTCTTGTAGGAATATTGCACTTTGTCAACACTTGCTCGACCTTCAAGTTAGAAAACTAAATCCTAAATACTTGGCGTTGCCCGGGTTAACGCTTCTCTTTGCTTCTAACAGGCGGAAAATAAATATTTTCATTTTGTTTCTTCCTACCAAGTTTTTTAAAAATAAATCTAATCAAAAAATTTAAAATTCTTTCTTCGAGCTGCACATGTTCGGGCACAGGGGGGCTACTAATTTTGAAACCTCACACCTCTGCATTCAATAGATAACGCGCAACGATCTCGATAAGACAAACAAACTCTTTATTTTATTAATATAGATAGATAGCGCGTGAACGGTAAACTATTAATTTCATCATCGCATCTAGCGAACACCATAATATAGATAAGTCAGTGGCCAAATGGGTTCTTACACATGTTAATTGTCCCTAATGAGGGCTACATCATAACAACCATTATTGAATGTCATTTAAAAAAAAAACACTCTATTCATGAATACGTCGTATAGTAATTATCACTTTGAGCTACTGTATATGCGTATGTTAAATATTTTATAGCTCTATACGGCTTCGAGAAATGTCTTCCAACATTTATGGCCGCCATAAAAAGTTTTATAATGGTTGTGTTTTGTTTTTTTCGGGTCGAGACTACGCTACTATTAAAATGATTCTCGATTCAAGATGAAGATAGGACCAGACAAAACGTGAGCACACACACACACGCACGCACACACACACACACACACAAATAACATCCTCATTCCGAAACTTGTTTTTCGTCTATTTAATCACTTTTACAGTAAAGAACCGTTTCTGTGGCCACATAGTCTAAGGCTTCTCTCTATGAATAAACTGGACTGCCGATGACGGGGAGATCGGGGTTCGATCCCAGTGAAGTGTACTGAGTTTTTTTTGTTTTCTAAATGGTATTCCACTATCTGCAGTAGGTAACCTGGCGGTCTAGGGGTAAGGTGTCAGACTTCTGTGCTGGCAGCCGGGGTTCAATCCCCGGTCCCGGCACAGATTTATCTGATTACCAAACCCTTCCTTCACCTCTGACAAGACATCTTGTGAATGTGGGGAATGCCAGGCCTCCACCGTGGTTCGGATTCCACGTTATACTGTAGTTCCTTCATTTCATCTCACAATCACCTTACCATTACACATTAGCGTAAGTGCGTACAACCCAAACGGGTAGTAAGACGCGGTGCTAATAATAATAAACACTATCTGCTCCACGCAAATAAGGTTACACTTAATAAAAATTCAACCTTTATAATCTCTAACTCATGAATGTAATTAGTAATTAGGTGTATAACCAAAATGGTTAGTAAGACGCTTTGCTAAATAAATAAATAAATTTTAAAAACACTGTAGTTGCAGTTGATCTGAAAACAAACGGCCCTATTGGCTGAGAAACAAGGTAGGCTACTGGCGCGGGGATTCACAGAGGTCCATTATAGTAAAGCGCGTAGTAGCAGTCTCGGAAATAGCGTTATCGAGAGAGAAAAAATCAATATTTCGTTGATGGCGCTATATCCATATCGCGAAGTAAGAACACGCGTTGTGGAACCTCCTGCAGTGGGATTAAAAAAAACTTACAGATGGTCATTCGTCAGAAAATTGGGTTATATAATATTTAGGGAGAATTATTTTTATTCTCTCTTATTTGACTCTAATTAGTAGTTTTAGACTCGTGGAGCATCGAAACACTTGTACGACCTTCGCTTTGAACTGTCCGGCTTGTGTTCTTGTAGGAATATTGCACTTTGTCAACACTTGCTCGACCTTTGAACTGTCCGGTTTTGTGTTCTTGTAGGAATATTGCACTTTGTCAACACTTGCTCGACCTTTAAACTGTCCGGTTTTGTGTTCTTGTAGGAATATCGCACTTTGTCAACACTTGCTCGACCTTTAAACTGTCCGGTTTTGTGTTCTTGTAGGAATATTGCACTTTGTCAACACTTGCTCGACCTTTAAACTGACCGGCTTGTGTTCTTGTAGAAAGGAAGAAAGGCGAAATAAACCTCATATCAAAAGCGCACAGAGATATGGATCAAAACTGCACAGGGAAACACAACAAATGCCTAACGGGATAACATGGCGACTATATATTTTAAACAGCCCACTCATTATTTACAATAACACAATAAAACTTCAGAGCTAGGTTAGGTTGGTTGGACTTACTTAAGATGCAAACACAATCTATATTGTTTATACGAAAGTGTATATTCATGTCGGAGAGATCTAAATCGACAAATGAGGACTTTAAAATAGAAATGTGTTGATCTGAAGATGTGCAACCGCTATTAAAATTACAACAATTTTTACTGGAATTCAAAGAGGCTACCTCCGACGCATTTCCGGAACGTATCTTTAAAACTAAAACTTACGTCTCTTTGTGTTTTATTCATTTGATAAATGTATTTATTTATTTTATTTAGTAGACAAAATCTTTACTAAAGTTTTTTTTTTTGTACTTTTACTTAAGTATTGCTCAATTTGCGCACGGGCTCGCTAGTAGGACTTAAATCGAAATCGTGAACGAACAATCAAATGGTTTTGCCATATTATGTGGCTCTACGACTACAACAATGGTACAATTTTGATGCTCAGTCTACCTCGGGCGCTTCTGATATACTCCAAGGCAGGTACACAGATCCAGCCTCTTGCGTGCTTTCAGTACGAAACCTTAAGTTGGATTCACACCGAGAGGAATGTGTGCCACCTGTGTCGTTCTGCAGACAAACTCGTACAGGTCATTTCCATATGAGTATGTGCCGTCTTGTAAGGCTTCAAACATGTCTTCTCAAGGTCACGTTCCAGCACTGTAGGCACAAAATACTGCCAGTGTGAATTGAGATCGGGCACCCTATGGTCGGCCATGTTGTCGTCTCTTCTGGTTCGGCTTCTTCCGACAAGTGCGAACCTTCCCGAAAGTTTTTTTATCAACAATCTGACAGTGGATGCAGAACACTCTAACACTGCTATCATGTGCGGTAATTATGGACAAAGAAACTTAGTAATTTTGGTACAAGAGTATGATTGTTTATATTAATTTGCAACATAAAGATGACGGTTTCCTCTATTTGATCCATGTCTAAAACTACGGTGACCCAAACAGACAGATCATGATATCGAAACGACACATCCGGCGCACAGTCCCTTCAGCGTGAATTCACCTTTAAGAGGGATTGTTGGGTGACCTGGCGGTCTAGTGGTAAGGTGTCAGACTTCTGTGCTGGCGGCCGGGGTTCAATCCTCGGTCCCGGCACAGATTTATCTGATTACCAAACCCCTCCTTCACCTCTGACAAGACATCTTGTGAATGTGGGGAATGCCAGGTCTCCACCGTGGTTCGGGTCCCACGTTAAACTGTTAGGTCCCCCATTTCATCTCACAATCACCCTACCATTACATATCAGCGTAAGTGCGTATAACCCGAACGGGTAGTAAGACGCGGTGCTAATAATAATAATAATAATAATAAGTGTGATTGTCCTCGAAGCTGACAAAAAGGAATATGGCCGCTTTAAACCTGTAGAGTGATGTGTGAAACGAGTTCATCTGTAGCGACCTCAGAGAATGAGTTTCTAGGCCAGATAAATATCCTCGTCTCTTTGGGTTCCGGTGTCATTCGGTGAGGCTCAGTCAATAAGAGTTGGCTGACGAGGAAACTCGAACTTGTTTGGACACTTTGCAAGTTTGACGTCATATCCTGTCGATAAACTTCTCAGCAAGGTATCTTAGCAACAAACTTTCTAGAATCGACCCATTATAGGGATGTGCTTTTGATCATACTAGATTTTAGCAAGTTGTTCTTTTTTTATTATAACATATTTCACTATCTCTGTGTTCTCAAACCAAAGCAGTCTAGGGATGAATACGATTGATTATAAATAACCAATTAACTCGAATGTGTAGAGTAGTCAGCTGAACTCGATTATTCCAGAAATACTAGAGTAAAAATAACTCGGGCCCTGTTAATATTTTCTTTTCTCTCTTTTCGTTATCTTCAGATAGTCATATGCGTTACAATCGTCTTTATTAATAGTATGTTTATCATGATGTTTTAATACAAACCCGCCTCGGTGGCGTAGTTGGCTAACGCGCTAGTCGTGTTGAGCTCGATCACCGAGGATGGGGCGATCGAGGTTCGAATCTCGGTCTGGTGAACTGGGGGTGGCTTTTTCCTAGATGGTTTTCCACTCTCCCTTCACGCAAATGCGGGTTCACTTCCTCTAATTCAACCATCCCAATTACCAATCCATTAGTCGTAATTAGTACTTAAAAGCGTATAGCACGAACGGGTAGTAAGACGCGGTGCTAAATAAAAATAATACATTTTTTAACACAAATCCTTTTCTACCACAGAGTTAATTTATCAATGGTACACTGAATATCACCTCTGAGGGAACTTCAGACCTTAGGCTTATAGAAAAAAACTTTACCTTCTTTCTCTTTCGTTGTCAACCTTTCTACAGTAGCCCCATGGCTTCTTTGGTGCTGACTGACAGCTGCTAAACACATGTCTTTGCAGATCACATGGTTCGGCGTAGGGATACACAATTTGGTCTGGTAATTTTTCAAAGCTGTCAGATGTCAGCTGTGAGCTATCACTCAGCACCAAAGAAGCCATGGGGCTATTGTAGTTTTCAGTTTTGTCAGATGGTGGTGTGCCGGCGTAATGTCATAGCTTGCAGCCTTAGGTAATTTAGAGCATACAAGAATGACGTAAGCCTAATAACTAGCACTGTCAACTGCCCTGAATCAACAGTCACGTATTAGTACCAGGTCATGTTTTTAAAAACAGAGATTGTTTTGCCAATTAGCATATCACAGAGTATCGGCAAAAATAGTAACTTAGAGGAAGCACCCCTCATTTTTGTGTATATAACAGCGAGTTTTTAAACCTTTTCAGAGCAGAGGAGGGTCTAAAAGCACGCCAGTTGTTAAGGGGCTACTTTGAAGCGCTTTACATACTCAAATAGCAGGTTACATCAGCTTTTGGCGATAGTATCCTACTTCTTGAGTCCTTGTTGAGTAATTAGACCTCTGAGAAGTTTGAGATAAACCACAGCCGCGCAGCGTCGGGAAATCGGGTGTTTGACACCAGCTAGGGTTATAACACCGAAGATAGGTCAGGGCACGAACTGCTGAGTAGGAGCATTGATAGAACGAGTACCTTTACCTAAACTCTTTCAATCAGTTCTAAAAACCTACATCACATCATGCACTGGTAGCGTAATTAATCTATTACAATAAACAACATCAAAACGAACCAATCTCACTAAACACATCCTGAAAATTAGGCCACCGGGTAGCGACCGTAAAAAGGAAACATCGACGAACCAGCGTTGAGAAATTTAGTGGGTAAGATCGACCCCACTATACCGAGAGAATGACAACGCTGTTTTCAATATCAAAATGATACTTAATAGCTAGAAGGTTTCACCTGCTATTTCAACACGAAACACTTGTAGATGTATGGTACACAATTTAAGATAAAGCTGAAAACTGTTCTAATCAGGTTCCCGGTTCTTTTCTTCCAGGTGTGGTTCCAGAACCGGCGCATGAAAGACAAGCGCCAGCGCATGGCCATGGCGTGGCCTTACGCCGTCTACACGGACCCTGCGTTCGCCGCCTCCATCCTGCAGGCCGCCGCCAGTGCCGGGGGACTTCCGGGCATCGCCGCCGCGGCTGCGGCCGCCTCTTACGCCGCCCCCTATCCCTACTATCAGCACCCTGCGCTGCCGAGATATAACCCCTACCCACCCCACCCACCCTCTTTCCTGCCCGCCCCCTCTAGGCCTCCGTACTCGCCACCCCTCCTGCCTCCGGTGCACCCCTACCTCCGTCCCCAACCCAGTCCCACCCACTCGGATGAGAGTTCGCCCCCGACTTTGAGCCCCAACGAGGACAACTGCGACGGGACGCCGAGCTGCCACTGCGGGATCGTCAACTGCGTCACCGGGATCTCGACGCCGACGTCACCCGCGTCGTTCCTGGGCGGGGCCGCTGTGGCACCGGTCACACTGTTTGGGCCGACGACGGCTTCACTCCTCATGACCACGACGACGACGTCCTCGATGAAGAGCGGGGTTGACGTGATCACATCGTCTGGAGGGGGAGACACGGGTATCTCCATGCACCACCCCGAGCAGCCCAAACTGTTCCAACCGTACAAGACGGACGTGACGGATCGGGCGTGAGTCCAGCTGATTCATAAGGTAGACGGGGACACGGGTACTTCCCTGGACCACCCCGAGCAATCCAAACTGTTCCAACCGTACAAGACGTAATGATCGCGAGTACAGCTGATTCATAAGGTAGACGGGGACACGGGGACCTCCCTGGACCACCCCGAGCAATCCAAACTGTCCCAACCGTACAAGACGTAATGATCGCGAGTACAGCTGATTCACAAGGGAGCCTGACCTTTGAAAATACAGTCTACAAGTGTTTAAAGAATCAGATTCACACTAATTTTGATGAAATGGTGATGTGCCCGATAGTTACAGGATGGATTAACGTTTTAAAGAATGTTATATGATTTAAAATTCAACATTAAAAACATACCGTCGAAAAAAAACAAAAAAAAAGTACAACAGGAATATTTTGTTAAATTATATTAAACCTAGTATTTATTTTGTTCTTCCCTTGAAGTTATTAACAATTTTATTACAAGATTGACGTAGAAATCGAACGTATAACATACTTTATATTTGCCTTTCATGTATGCGAGTTAGAATGTTGAAATAGTCATATATAACACCCGTCCTGACGCGATAGCACGGCATAATAATCTAAATACAGATCTCGGATTCGAACTGGGGAGGATAAATAAGACATTTAAAGACTGAAACTATTTGCTAAACATGTGTTGTTCGCCGGTGTGACTTGTCTGACCTTCAAACAGTTGCTTTGTTCGAAACTAAGAATAAGAAATTAAGAGAAAGATAAAGAAAGATTACAACAAATTCCAACAGCACAAAATCCCGACTATGTATCCGGAATGAACTCTTAAGGTTGGAGTGTAAGGGAAAAGTCAGTGTTTTTGCAGTTTTTATATCAAAACTTTTGTTGTTCAAAATAAAATAAATATCTCTCCAGTTGAAACAATGAGTGTTATTTTCTACACACGTTAATATCAACATATGTTGAATATCTGTCATTAGCATAGCTGTATTAGATGTTAAGCTCTTTAAATGAAGAGAATAATAGTGATATTTAGCACCGCGTCTTACTACCCGTTCGGGTTATACGCTTTTAGTACTAATCACGCTAATGGATTAGGACTTGGGAAGGTTGAATTAGAGGAAGTGAACCTGCATTTGCGTGGAGGGAGAGTGGAAAACCATTTAGGAAAAACCATCCCCAGTTCACCCGACCTAGATTCGAACCTCTATCTCTCCGTCCGTCCTCAGCAGTCGAGCTAAACACGACTAGCGCGTTAACCAACTACGCCACCGAGGCGGGTAAATGAAGAGAAAAAGGTGTCATAAATTCCAGGACACTCTTTACAGGTATTCAACAACTGTTGATATCACCATGTGTAGAAAATTAAACTCTTTATGTTTCCAGGTGACCTGGTGGTCTAGGGGTAAGGTGTCAGACTTCTGTGCTGGGGGTCCGAGGTTCAATCCTCGGTCCCGGCACAGATTTATCTGATTACCAAACCCTTCCTTCACCTCTGACAAGACTTGTATTAATCACAACTTGTGAATGTGGGGAATGCCAGGTCTCCACCGTGGTTCGGATCCCACGTTAAACTGTAGGTCCTCCATTTCATCTCACAATCACCCTACCATTACACATTAGCGTAAGTGCGTACAACCCGAACGGGTAGTAAGACGCGGTGCTAATAATAATAATTTATGTTTCCACTGGAGTATTATTTGATTTATTTTGATCAAAAAAAATGTTTTGCTATAAAAACTGCAAAAACACTGCCCTTTTCTCGCGTACCTTACACTCCCACCTTAAGGCAGCCACCTACTGATTTGTTGAAACGTATTGCAGACGTTCAGAAATACCAGGTTATTTCAGAAGTGGTATGCTATTTAAAAATGTTGTTCACATCAAAATGAAGGTAAAAGGTATCAACATTCTCTTATACCTTCAAAAATTAAAAATTTATAATGTTTTTAAATAAATTTACTAAAATACAAAAACTAACTTGTTTTCAAAGAAATGTCGCACTTCTGAGTTTTAAAGAGAATTGGTGAGAAACATAGATGTAGCCTTCGTCAAAATATTTAAATCATTTTATTTAATAGAGTCATAATAGAACTTCTAAGATGATTGAGGTTTATGTTTTATAAACTTCAGAGCTTTCGTTCTCAAAAGAGTGATGACACCCTACCCTGTAAATTTGTTGGCTCTGTTAAAACCAGATATTTTGTTCGGGAAATGTTTGATATTTATTGTGATTACATTAAATAATGATTGCGTTGAAAATAAACCCTTAAATCAAATAAAATGTGCAATGATCTATATTTAAGAATCTAGTCTCCAAGAACTATTCTAGACTACTGTGTTATTTGGAGGAAAAAACTTATCGTAGGGAATCTGATTTTTTTTTAAATAAATAATTCAAACGAAATATAATAAGAAATTGTTTTTGCTGTGATTGCATTAGTTTCTTTGTTTCCCATTTTGTGTATATAAATTATGTTGATTGCTGAATCAGGGAGTCTTAATTCATATTAAGCTGCTTGTAGAAGATGTGTTAATCATCAGCAAATTTGTATGAATATATTTTTAAGAAAATTACTGAAATTTTGTTAAATGCGTTGGAAGAGCATTTTTCATATAAGATGTGACATTAATTTAATAGGGTAACATGTAAATACATAACAAATCATTAAATTATTCACTATATATTTATCTTTATACAAAATGTGGACATATATTAATTTAGTTAGATGTTGAATAAAATAAATAAATATTATTTGTTTAAATATTTATTACAAACAAGGTTATTTGACGCAGACTACAAATTAAATACATGTGCATTATTTCTAGTTAAAACCTTTACAAATATTTGTAGCAGTATTTAACAGGAACTTAACTAACATATTATACCCACACGTGATTTACAAACTTATATAAAATACACCCACCATCTGGTTTTCATGTCATTTATTTATTAATGTAAAAAAAAAATCACCAATAAATTATTCAGCCTGACCGGGAATCAAATCTGGTATTCTTAGCCCAACCGATTGCTTTAAAGGATCGGAATACATATTTAGTGATACTGCAGTCACTAAAAGGGGGGGTGCCCCGGGTAAAGGGGTTGATAACGAAGTACATCTCTTATTTCACCATAATCTCTGCTATTATTCTCTTTTACAAGTTGAAAAATTAACGCTACTTTATTCGATCTTCGCATAAGTTGACTTTTGGCGTAGAGAGAGGGAAAAACTAGTGAGAATTTATTAGACTTAATAATGTAATTAAAATAAACTCGACGGGTTCTTTGTCTGTATTTCAAGCTCATTTAGTATTGTTCACTTGTGACGAGGAGGCTAGGGTTTGAATCCCATCTAGGTGTACTAAGGGTGATTTTCTCCCGAATAGTTTCCTAATCGGCTTCCACACTAATTCAGGTACATTTCTTCTCAATTATCCTTTACTTATTAATGAGTGGACAGAACGGAAAGGTAGTAAAACGCGGTAGGAAAATCTTTATATCAATCAGCGTGACGTGGAATGTTGCCAGTTTAAGCAGAGCTCCATGGCTTCAACCTGCAAGAGAGAGATACCAACCGGGTGACCGCCGTCTGATGGTGAATATGGTGTCATGTGGTCAGCACAACGAAGCCTCCATCCATCAATCTCTGTTTTCTAGATCGTAGCCACTACTTTTTCATTCACGTAACTAATATTTTAACCTGAGGATGAGTTGACCTCGTTCCAGACCTATGGCTTCACAAAAAATCTGGAATCGTCCGGAATCGAACTCGGGACCTTTGGATCTGTAGCCAGGAAATATATATGGCCATAAGACCACAGAGGTGGTCGTCAGGTTAAGTATTGCTCGTTAAAACTGTACCAGTGGCATGTTCTACACCAATATTTCCCCATTTGACCAGGTAAGCAGAGCTAGTTAAAACCGTACCAGTGACATGTTATACACCAATATTTCCCCATTTGACCAGGGTAAGCAGAGCTAGTTAAAACCGTACCAGTGACATGTTATACACCAATATTTCCCCATTTGACCAGGGTAAACAGAGCTTGTTAAAACCGTACCAGTGATATGTTTTCACTAACTATGTCCCCATTTGACCAATCATACACAGGCTATTTCAATTTATATTCCATTCACGGTAGGAATTACTCTCTGAAAGGCCTTTTTTCCTACCAATATCCTACTATATAGTAGATTTATGGTAGGGAAAAAGGCCTTTCAGAAGTCAATTCCTACGGTGAATGGAATTTACTTAGCCACCAGATATTCTGCTGGGTGATGAAAACATATCACAGACATTTACAGCACATTTTAAACTAACGCTAATTACCCTGACACTGGCATTATATATATATATATATATCCACAGTAAAATCCCATTATACCAAACCCCGCTAGTCAAAAATTCTGAATAATACGAACACAATTTTGGAAAAAAGGGAGGGCGAAAACAAACCAAGTAAAATTAAATATATTTGATTGGTTAACAAAGTCAAAAGTTAAAAGAGAATTGTAATAAACAGTGATATGTGAAAATAAACACTTAATATTACACGTTGTAGTCAACAAAATGCGTTTCCCTGTAAATTAATGTAAATCTTATAAAACTCATTCAAAATTAATTAAAAACTTGTGAAAATATTCCCTATAGACCCTTCCGTATTCTTCCGGTTAATCCGAATCTTCGCTAATCTGAAAAAGCTTAAGTACCAATCGGTTCGGATCCCCGATATACTACTAGCTTATAACAAGTCAACATGAATATTTGTTAGAGGTAATTAAATTTGGCGTAATCTATTTCGACACGGATGGCAATTATTGTAGCCTATACACTAATACATACCTAATCACGTGGTCCCCTTACGAGGTAGGTAAGAAACTATGAATATAGCTCAAAAAACAACTTCGTACCTAATCCATCCTCACTGACTTTCTCCACACTTCTCTATCCTGGCATACTCCCTTCGCTTCAACAATATCCATACACTGAGTCTAACAGCCTCTTTTATTATTAACTCTCTTAATCTCTCTCTTTTTAACACATTTGTCTACAACATTTACCCCCGTCTTACATGACCTACCCCTTCCTTTTGATCCTCACACTCTACCTTCATATTTTAGCTTCGTCCCTTGAGCCACACTCATCCTCTCGGCATTCCCAAACCAACGTAAGATGCTTCTTTCACATTAACCTATTGGATTCCCTTTCAATTATTATTATTATTATTATTAGCACCGCGTCTTACTACCCGTTCGGGTTATACGCACTTACGCTAATGTGTAATGGTAGGGTGATTGTGAGATGAAATGGAGGACCTACAGTTTAACGTGGAATCAGAACCACGGTGGAGACCTGGCATTCCCCACAT
>CABFVX010001459.1:66954-83323 GCA_902151425.1 Timema shepardi | reverse complement strand
GGGGGATCAAGGTTTGAATCTCGGCCTGGTTAGCTGAGGGTGTGTATATATATATATTTTTTTTCCAACATGGTTTTATATTCTCTTTACACACAAATGCAAGTACACTTACGCTAAATATAACCTTTCTTATCCCTAAAACTATTTAGCGTAATTAGTACATAAGCGTATAGGCCAAATGGGTAGTAATATGCAGTGCTAAAAAAAATCAGTCCAGTTAATTGCGATGGTGATCAGCGATTTTCAACCTTTTTCAACACACTAAACACTATAACACTGAACACTAAACACTAAACACTAAACACTCAACACTCAACACTAAACACTAAACACTAAACACTGAACACTAAACACTAAACACTGAACACTAAACACTAAACACTGAACACTAAACACTGAACACTAAACACTAAACACTGAACACTGAACACTAAACACTGAACACTGAACACTAAACACTAAACACTAAACACTAAACACTAAACATTGAACACTAAACACTGAACACTAAACACTGAACACTAAACACTGAACACTGAACACTAAACACTAAACACTAAACACTAAACACTGAACACTAAACACTGAACACTGAACACTGAACACTAAACACTAAACACTGAACACGTTGCTAAAATGGTCAAGACACGCCAACAGGTTTGTTTAAATTAAGGAGAGATTTTATCATCAAAATAAATAGTATTACGTTTAAAAGTTCAATAGGTAGCTAAATTATTATTATCACCGCGTCTTACTACCCGTTCGGTTTATACGCACTTACGCTAATGTGTAATGGTATGGTGATTGTGAGATGAAATGAAAGACCTACAGTTTAACGTGGAATCCGAACCACGGTGGAGGCCTGGAATTCCACACATTCACAAGTTGTGATTAATACACGTCTTGTCAGAGGTGAAGGAAGGGTTTGGTAATCAGATAAATCTGTGCCGAGACCGAGGATTGAACCCCGGACCCCCAGCACAGAAATCTGACACCTTACCCCTAGACCACCAGGTCGCCTAATAGGTAGCTAAAATTATAATTATTGTGTAATTTTTAAAAATATTGCTGACCAAATGAATCAGACGTGACAACCAACCCCTTAGCCCACCCAAATATGGTTTAATTTACTACAGTCCAACTTTCACAGGAAGAACCTCATCTGATAGCTATACAAGCTACCAGATATAATTTCATGTATTCATACGTCCAGTCATGTGATCTGCAGCTGTCATTTTTGATAGATATTATCAATACCTATAAAATAACATCAAATACATATAAAAAAAAGTTATTTATGTTTACTGCAAAAAAAGTTTGTATATTTTTTTAAATGCATTTTCTATGAAAATTGGACTGTAACTGCAAATATACCCTAGTTCAATAAATTTATTTCGGTACCTCAAGATGGTTGCATTCAATAAGCTACTGAAGCTAATGTATGTATACCAGACTTTTCATTAGCGGCGACTGTACCGACAGAAAACAAAGAGCTTCGAGCGGGGATGCGTTGATCGCCATCAGCCCCTCCCTCTCCGGACAACCACCCCCGCTCCTCCCCCGTCATATTGGACGGCGGGATGATGGCGCCATGACGCCAACAATNTTTCATTAGCGGCGACTGTACCGACAGAAAACAAAGAGCTTCGAGCGGGGATGCGTTGATCGCCATCAGCCCCTCCCTCTCCGGACAACCACCCCCGCTCCTCCCCCGTCATATTGGACGGCGGGCTGATGGCGCCATGACGCCAACAATGAAGACGCTCTAATTGTTGCCGCTAACCCCCCCCCCCCTCCCTCTCCCTAACTCGCACCGAGCCTATTTACAATATGAAATGGGTATTATGGTCCTCATTGCTTTCGTTGGGAAGACGGCGTAATTACGTGTTTTATTTGAGGGCCGGAATACGTCCTGTAAGCCCTTCCACACATCCAAGCGCAAGATAATGGGTGCCATCACAATACATATATCGCTACTAATTGAAGTCCAGGATGACCAATATACAAACGTTTCATGTCCCGATGGGAATGGGTTGTTTTTTTCTCTCTAGTTTAGACTAACAACTCTAAAGCGCATCACATTAATTTTATGAAAAGGACTTTATTAAGGTGATATATAAAAGACGTGATCGAACAGATTTGAAAAAAAAATTCGTTCCATTTATTTTGATTGTTTTTTGTGACGTCACCTTGTCAGATCATTCACGTTATTATACCTGTTGGTCATGGTAAAAAGTAAAAACTAATTCGGGTACCTGTTTAATACATCTTTCAGCACATATAGGCCTACTGTAATATAAGTTGTGTGTAGGCCTTTACCATGTTTTTATCAATTTCAAGAAGTCCTCAGTTGTCTTGGGGTAAAATGCTCGCCTCAGGACCCGCTGTTCCTCGGTTCAAGACCGACTGAGATTGACGGGTTTTTTTAGTGCTAAAAATCCGTAGCACACATTTCATCGGAGTTGAAAGTAAAGCCGTCGGTCCCATGTCGATTGTGGCAAGCAAAAAAATCCTGGAAGGTATGTGAACATACCTCTCCCGGGCAGTGGTGGCTCATAGCTAAAATTAGTGGGAGTGCTGCTCCAGAAAATGTTTAGTCTTTGTTTTAAAATTGTGTAAAAGGAAGAAAAAAAAACATGTATCAAAAGAAAATTTATTCAGTAACTTGATAAAATCTTAACAAAAAGAGAGTGGAAAACACCCCTAGCTTACCCGATCGAGATTCGAACCTCGAACTCCCCCGTCCTCGTCCGTCTGGCTCTACAAGAAACAAGCACGTCAGTCAACTGCGCCACCGAGGTAAATTATTTTAATGAATCAAATAGCCGAAGCTATCATTTTATGCATTTTAGTGAGGATAACACCATTTAGATATCATATTCTGAAAATTGAAAAATGACACCTGGACACGGGAATCGAACCCGAAAGAGTATTAGCGTACTAAGCCGAAGATCCCGGGTTCGATTCCCGTGTCCAGGTGTCATTTTTCAATTTTCAGAATATGATATCTAAATTATTTTAGAAACAACCGTTTAATTAAATACAATTTATATAATTTAATGCTCGAAACTATATTTTGTTGACATAATAATAAAAAAAATAGTATTTACACAAAACAAATAGTAAAAAAGAAATTTAATGTTCACGATTATATCTTGATGAAATAATATATAACTTATACAAAAAATAATTAAAGTAATATTAAATACAATTTAATGTTAGAAACTATATTTTGTTGACATCCACACAAAATAAATTAGCCACTTAAACAGCAAGCCAAAATGAGAGGAAGTGCACCCACATTTTGCAAGGAGGGAGGATGGAAAGTCTATTAGAAAAACCTCCCTAAATACGCTCGACGCTAATGATGGAATATATAATATTTATTTTTAAATTGAATACTATGCCATGGATTTGTTTAGCTTACCCTGAATATTTATTAAAACGTATAATGTCCGTTTACAATTATACACACACACACAGCTTACCATCATTTCATATGTCTAATATTTAACACAACAAAGAATTAAGGCTGAATAAATTAGATCTACTAAGGGAATGTATCTCAATTTTTCAGAGTTGGAAGTGGTAAACGATTTATGAAAATTTACCCTCAAAATAACTTTCTGCTAGATAAAATCCCGCCCTTCCCATAGCATGTTTCTAAAATGGAAACTCAAACGTGATCTGGCGCACATGTTATTTATTTACAGGGGGTAATTCACAAGCCAGAGGTGTTTCATAATGCTGCCTTGCGAGATCCTCTTTCACATGTATGAAACCTGGATTTGAACCCCGCTATCTTTTGCAGGGTACATCATGCTCTAACTCGAGAGTTGAAGGAGTTTTTAGCATTGCTAATGACTGTTGGAACGGTAATTCGATCAAATAATTATTTAACGTGCCTTACACTGTTAAATGCACAAGCATTTGCGCAACCGAACAGTTTATACACATTTATACTAATTAGGCTCATGATTTTAGGCGTTTGGAAAGATATGTTTAAAGGGAATGTACCCGCATTTGTGCGGAGTAAGAGTTGATAACAGGTATCAGTACACCCTACCAGGATACGAACTTCGATCTCCCCATTCAAAATGGCGGCTGGAAAAATTCTCACAGCTTAGCATGGCCATATCAGGGACAGCCCACTTAAATGCTTTCAGAAATATTTCTACAGGCCATTTTAACGAATAACCAAAATGTCTTGATCTATAGAGACAGTATTTTAAGTAAATTACATGAAAGCAAAATTTACTACTTTAAGATATACAAACCCGTTTCGGTGATCGTATGGTTTAAGGCGTAACTTTCGCAATAGGCTTGAACTTACAATGACGGGGAGATCGTGGTTCGAATTCCGGTCAGGTGTACCGAGAGGGTTTTTTTCCTAAATGGTTTCCCACTCGCACTTCACGCAAATACGGGCACACTTCTTCCAAACTCAACCTTCCTCATTCCTAACACATTAACGTAATTAGTACATATTCTTATAACCTGAACAGGTATAAGACGCGGCGATAAAAAGAATATCAAGAAAAAAAAATTAAACATGTTTTTGACAGTGTATGATGTGGTTTGATGAACACCTCAGTTTCGGTGTGTGAAAGGACTAAGTTCTTATATTCAGTAAGTACAGTAGCCCCATGGCTTCTTTGGTGCTGACTGACAGCTTTAAATAGTTACCAGACCAAATTACGTATCGCTACGCCGAATTAGATGATCTGCAAAAACATGTGTTTAACAGCTGTCACTTATGTTGGTCAAAATTTAGGTATATACTTAAACGTTGACTGTCAGAAGTCAGCTGTGAACTGTCAGTCAGCACCAAAGAAGCCGTTGGGCTACTGTATATACCTAAATGTTGTCTGTCAGAAGTCAGCTGTGATCTGTCAGTCAGTGGGCTACTGTATATACCTAAATGTTGTCTGTCAGAAGTCAGCTGTGAGCTGTCAGTCAGCACCAAAGAAGCCACGGGGCTACTGTACAATTCATAAGCCAGGGAAAATGAAGTGCTCAACAATATTCAATATTAAGGCACAAAATGGGTTTATTCATTTTTTACCACTCAAACAAGCAGTTTAACCTTATGACTCCCTGGTAGATCGCAAATGAGTTTCTTTCTACAGAGTAAATCCCTATATTAAAAAGTCTGACCACCCCTTGAATAAGGCGTCACTCTTGTGTTAGACTGGCCTATTGATATCTGGGAGATCGGGGTTCAAATACTGGCCAGGTTTACTGAAGGTGGTTTTTTAAAATAGTTTCCCACTTTCTTTACATGCAAATATAGGTGCATTACCTCTAAAATGCTTTCTTCCTCATCCACAACCCCTTCTAGAGTAATTATCGTACATATGTGCAACCTGAACAAATAATACTTAGTACTGCATCTTACTACCCGTTCATGTTATACGCTTAAATACTAATTACAATAATGGGCTAGGAATTGAGAAGGTTGATATATAGAAAGTAAACCCGCATTTGCATGGAGGGGGTGGAAAACCATTAAGGACCTCCTCACCCCTCCCAGGTCACCCAAGCGAGACTTGAACCTCGATCTCCTCTTCCTCGGCAGTCTAGCTCAACATGAAACTAGTGCATTAGCTAACTACGCCACCGAGGCAGGTAACAGGTAGTAAGACATGGTGATTAAAATAAGTATAGATATCACACATGTCCATTCGTAAGAAAATTAGGCTATGATCTATACATTTGGGCAGTACAAGATATTTGAATCGACTGAACAAGATAGGTTTATTTATCCAAATCATCTTTTGATAAACATTTTCAATTTACGGTTAGGATATTAGATTCCATTTGATTTTTAGAGAGTATTTTAGAGTATAATTAATTTTGATGTTGTGTTAAGACATATTTAGTCAAAATACAAACCCATCATTGTATATACATTTAAGTGCAAATTAAATATAGCTATCAACTTTAAAAAACCATTCCTTTTTCCCATCATCATCCTCAATGTTTATGTGTTTCACTTCAACACATTCCTGTAATTTAAATATATTGTCAATCTTTTTGAATATGTTCAGTTTCATTAGGAAGTGATATGATTCTACATCTCTAAGTTTTGCAAGTATATTTTGAGAAATATTTATTTTAGGCCCAACTTCAACTCGATTGGAACTTTTTAAATCGTTCTCTTGGTGTGTCATTTGTTTGCGGTTCTGTCCACAGACCGAATCGCTTTTCATCTCTTGTGTCAAATTTGGAAGATGACCGTTTTTAATATCTCTGTCTGCGGTCGACAAAGTGTTCTCGGAGCACATCTCGTTAGAATAATTCATTCTCGAGTTCTGGTCTTCTATCGAATGAGCCTGAACCGTTTCATACAAGCTCTTGGTCAGTTTAAACTGATCGTTCCTGATTTTTAGTTTCGTGCTAACATAAGAAACGTAACCTTGAACTTGTCTAAGTAAGATTTTCATTCGTTTTGTGTCTGTACTTTTACTTTCATGTTTCATTTCTTGGTTTGATGTGGAGTTGTGTTTCAATAGGATGTTACGACAAAACTCGACTTGTGAATAATCTGAAACACAAATCCCTACCATGTTTTCAGTAGTAGGGATTATTTTTACAAAAAACCAAATTTTTAGGGATGTTTTTGTTATTTGCATAGTTTTTATGAGGTCCCTTTTTTACCTGAACATATCCCAAAGTATCTAAAACAGACTTGAATATGGCGTATGAGCCCAGCTCATATTATTTAAATTTAAAAATGGCACCTGGACCCGGGAATTGAACCCGGGAACTGTTGAACTAGTACACCGATTATCCAACCACTGAGATATTTAGGACTCTGCTCTGTACCCAAGGTCATTCTTCACTCATATTTTAAGGCAGAGTCTGTGATGGATGTGAGGGAATTCATCAACTACATATGACCCTGAGCATGGAACGAGTCCTGAATAGCTCAGTGGTTAGAATATTGGCATACTAAGCCAAAGGTTCCAGGTTCGATTTCCATGTCCAAGTTTTATTTTTCAAATCAAAGAATATTATATATAGATGCAGCTATAATGTAATTATCAAAAACAATAGCTTAGTTGTTTAATGCGTCGTAAGACCTATAGTTCAATAGGCTGATTCAATATGTCATCACATCCGCTTCGGTGGCCACATGGTCTAACGCGCTACTCTCTCAGTAGACTAAACTACTTATTACAGGGAGATTGGGGTTCGAATCTCGGTTTTGTGTACTAAGCGCGGATTTTTACTGTATATCTCTCTCTCCATGCAGATGAGGGTACACTTCCTTTAAATATAGCCTTCTTAGTCCCTAAAACCACTAGTGTAGTCGGTACATAAGGATATAGTTTATGAACATGTTATTGCGTAGCGGTTACCTTCTGTTTGTTTTTCACCCGCTAAAGGTATGTCGGCAATCGTGGTGTTTTCTAGAGGAGATGAAGTTCCCAAGCTGGTTGGAATATCGTCAAGATTGTCAACGGTTTCGTTTTGGTCACTTCTCAAATCCTGACGAGAGGGTGTGTCACCTCCACTTGTATTTCTGGTGAAGTCTAGTAATTTTAACCCTAAAGGTTTGGCAGCCTTCGGGTCACAATAGTTGGAACTCGCACACCATCTGTTTACCAACATTCTCTGGATCACACCAATCACTTTCATCCATTGCAGCCCGAGTCTGGAAAAAAAAAGTTTTAATTGGGAGGGCTTGATAATGAAATAATTGTGTTACTTTCTCTATATCGTTAGAAGCTTGAAAGCTTATTGCCGCACTTACAAAAGTACGCCACATATCCCTATCTTGAGCTAGTTCTATCTAGTCCACCTCACTACACCATATCCCTATCTGGAGCTAGTTCTATCTAGTCCACCTCACTACACCATATCCCTATCTTGAGCTAGTTTTATCCAGTCCACCTCATTACACCCTATCCTATTGTCGAGTCCTTTCATTCACGCTGCATATCCTGCCCTTCGTACCCTGTGAGAATTGATAATCCTATCATGTATTTTTGTTTTAATGCTGAAGCTTCCTGAGGTGTTTGTGGAATGGAGGAAAAGAGGGATGTTTAGAGTTAAGATAAGTGTTTTTGCGGCAGCAAAAACTTTTTTATTTTGCCAAAATAAATCAAATATTTCTCCAGTAGAAACATTGAGTTTAAGTTTTTTCACACGGTGATATCAACAGTTGTTGAATATCTGTCATGAACATAGCAGCATTAGATGACAAACTCTTTAAATGAAGATAAAAAGCTGTCTTTAGATTCCAGGACATCCTTGACAGATATTCAACAACTGTTGATATCACCGGGTGAAGAAAATTAAATTCTTATATTTCTGCTGGAGAAATTTTGAATTTATTCTGAGCATAAAAAAGGTTTGATATAAAAACTGCAGAAATACCGCCTTTAGCTCGAGTTCTCTTCACTCCCAACTTGATTGTTAGAGCAGATTTTTCTTTTTGAGGCAAATTGAAGTTTTTGAAGCTCTGACTCCTACCTACATATATCTATTAGCCAGACAAATTGAAGTTTTTGAAGCTCTGACTCCACCTACATTTATCTATTAGCCAGACAAATTGAAATGTTTGAAGTTCTGACTCCACCTACATATATCTATCAGCCAGACAAATTGAAGTTTTTGAAGCTCTGACTCCACCTGCATATATCTATCAGCCAGACAAATTGAAGTGTTTGAAGTTCTGACTCCACCTACATATATTTATCAGCTAGACAAATTGAAGTTTTTAAAGCTCTGACTCCACCTACATATATCTATTAGCCAGACAAATTGAAGTTTTTGAAGCTCTGACTCCACCGACATTTATCTATTAGACAGACAAATTGAAGTTTTTGAAGTCTCTGACTCCACCTGCATATATCTATTAGCCAGACAAATTGAAGTGTTTGAAGCTCTGACTTCACCTACAGATAGATATCTATCAGACAAACAAATTGAAGTTTTTGAAGTTCTGACTCCACCTACATATATCTATTAGCCGGACAAATTGAAGTTTTTAAAGCTCTGACTCCACCTACATATATCTATTAGACAGACAAATTGAAGTTTTTGAAGCTCTGACTCCACCTGCATATATCTATTAGCCAGACAAATTGAAGTGTTTGAAGCTCTGACTTCACCTACAGATAGATATCTATCAGACAAACAAATTGAAGTTTTTGAAGCTCTGACTCCACCTGCATATATCTATTAGCCAGACAAATTGAAGTTTTTGAAGCTCTGACTCCACCTGCATATATCTATTAGCCAGACAAATTGAAGTTTTTGAAGCTCTGACTCCACCTGCATATATTTATTAGCCAGACAAATTGAAGTTTTTGAAGCTCCGACTCCACCTACATTTATCTATTAGCCAAACAAATTGAAGGTTTTGAACCACTGACTCCACCTGCATATATCTATTAGCCAGACAAATTGAAGTTTTTGAAGCTCTGACTTCACCTACATACATCTATCAGCCAAGTTGACGATATCAAACGTTTCATCTCGATCCTAAATGACTCGCCAACTCACATGAACCTCTTGCACGCAGTCTTTTAGTACGTAATGGCGCTCCGTCACCTCCCACGGAGAGGACCCGAACTGAGCTATCGGAGACACGACGCCAGTCAGGATCGTGTTGTTCCAATCCTTGATCTTGTTCAGTAACGTGTCAGAGTTATTCGCCCTCACCAGACTCCTCAGGTATCTCATCAGACGCAATTGCTCCTTGTAGCCTTCGATGACCTTAGACAAGAAACAAACATCGGGACATTTTCAACCCACCTTCGCCGCGTCTTGCTACAGTCAATTTTCCGTAGGAAGAAAACGAAAAAACTTCATAACGTCAGCCCCCAGAAATCGGGTATTAAGGGATAACTAAAGATCGGAGCCGCTACTTTTTCATTCGATTTGTGCCTCATTTGTCCTCATGTTACCCAGTTCCAGTCAGGAAGCTCCGGGGATCAAAACCAGGACCTCTGGATCTGTAGCCAGGAAATCTGGCCACTAGACTACAAAGGTGGTCCTCGTTTGATCATAAGGACCACATTTCAAATAAAATCTGTTTTAGCCTTATATCAAGTAAAAATAATTCCAATTAAGAATATTATTATTATAGATGTAAAAAATAAGGCCCCTCGTGTAAAACAATAAGAATAACCCTAAATTTCTTACCATCATCATCATCATCAACAACAACAACTTTTCCAGCCTGTGGCTGGGTCAATTTAGTAAAATCCTCCATCTTCCTCTATCCCTCACCACTCTTCCTCCTTTAATTTCTTCCATTCTTCTTCTCTCACTTGAACACTTTCTGTTATCCGCTCCTCCCATCTCATTCTTGGCTTCTCCTGTGGTCTCCCCCCACCCATAATTCATTTCCAACATTTTCTTTCTCCATCCTCATTAAATGACCATACCACCTCACCCTTGCTTCCTCTACTATTTCATGTACTCCAACATCCTCATTACATGTCCACACCATCTCAGTCTTCCTTCCTCTACTATCTCATGTACTCCAACATCCTCATTACATGACCATACCATCTCAGCCTTGCTTCCTCTACTATCTCATGTACTCCAACATCCTCATTACATGACCATACCATCTCAGTCTTGCTTCCTCTACTATCTCATGTACTCCAATATCCTCATTACATGACCACACCATCTCACCCTTGCTTCCTCTACTATCTCATATACTCCAACATCCTCACTACATGACCATACCATCTCAGTCTTCCTTCCTCTACTATCTCATGTACTCCAGCATTCCTCATTAAATGTCCATACCATCTCACCCTTGCTTCCTCTACTATCTCATGTACTCCAACATCCTCATTACATGACCACACCATCTCAAGTCATGCTTCCTCTACTATCTCATATACTCCCTGTACCCCCACTCTTTCCCTGATAACTTCATTCCTAATATTGTGTTTCCTGGTGACAGCTAACATACTCCTCACAAACTGTATTCCCTTGTCCTCCACTTTCCCAGTCTCTCTTACATTCACTGTCCATGTTTCTGCTGCATGTGTGACGAAGGGTACAAGTATACCCTGTAAAACACTTCCTTACACTTCAAGGGCACCTCTATTCTCCATAGCAGGTTTCTTACTAAAAGTTTGAAACCTTATGTTTGCAACAATGGTGTTTGTGTCAAGCTTTAAATTTTATGCCAAAGTAGTTGGGTTTTTTACTGTTGACAAATGTGTGTCCACAAGTCAAGATCTCTAGGGTGTTTGGTTTCATTTCACACGAGAAGATAACTGTTAGCATATTTACGTGCTGCCAAACCCTGCACATATCAGGTGCGCAGATTTTGGTGAATTGATCTATGTCGAATGAAGGGAATAGACTTGGTACACTAACTAACCTCACATGCCAGAACTCTACAGGTTGTACCAAATTCACCAATATTGCATTCCAAAACGTTGAATCTCCTCGATATTTATTAAAATAATATGTTCGCATTCCATGATGGTTCGGTTAGTAATAAGGTACGTGAGCCACACAAAACCAGGGGAAGGGGCTGGACAGGCCCGGTGTAAGGCGTCAATTTTGTGTCATACTGGATTTCTGGGAATAAGGGGATAAAGTTCGAACCCCGGTCGGATGTATTGAGGATTTTTTACCCAAATTGTTTCTCATTTTACCTTCATTTAGGACTCTGCCATCATCATTTCATTAGAGTTACTATGATGGGAATGCAGGGATAGTGAACTAAGCACTGTGTTTTCAGTTTTTTACAGCAAAGATTTTTTTTGACAAAATGAATCAAATATTTTTACAGTAGAAACAAAGAGTTTAATTTTATTCATATGGTGATATCAACAGTTGTTTAATATCTGTCATTATCATGGCAACATTACATGAGGAACCTTTTTAATGAAGATAAAAATATTATCATTTAATTTCAGGACACCCTTGACAGATATTCAACTGGTGAGCTCACCATTTGAAGATAATTGAATTCTGTGTTTCTGGTGTAGCAATTTATATTGGCCAAAAAATGTTTTCCTATAAAAATTTCAAAAACACTCCACATAGCTCGCGTTCCCTATATCACCGGCTTAATTTATGCGTGTAGCTCTAATGGGTGGTAAGACGCGGTGTAAAACAAAAACATTCGGGGCACAGATCAACGACCAACTCTCACCTGATGCTTGATTATGCAACAATTGTTGAAAGTGTATCTCCCTATCAGATAGCAGGACCCCTGTCTGGTAGGGTCATAGGTCGCCATCACGTTACAGGAAGCGTTAAAAGCCGCCGCCAACGTCTCGATGACCTCCAGTCCGAACAGCTTGACGTCGCCGGAATCCAGAACCCCCAGCGTCTTCCTGTCGAAGAACCAGTAGGCCTGGTCGTTCAGTCGCAGCAGTATGTCGCTTATACCGTTCAACATCTTGCAGATCTCTTCCTTCTCTATCATGCGGATGATCCGGTGGTACTCCTCGATGGTTTTCCACGGGACGAAACTCCAAACCCCGCCCTCTATCTGTCTTCCGCAAGACGCTCGCAGCATCGAGAACTCAACGGTGACAAGCTTGTGGATGTAATACCCGGCGTTGGCAGAGCTCATATTATTACTGGACACAACGTCCAGTCTTTTGGTAGACCTGTTCAACAGGTGTCCGATATTTCTGAAGGTCATGCGTAATATCCTGTCGACGATCACGTTGAACGAACAACATACCGGACGGACATTGCAAACCATTTGTTGGTAAGGCAGGAATTTTAAAATTTCCTCTAGGATCATTTCTGGTAAATGAAGTATGTTTGATATCATCTAAAGATATCTGCGGGCTACTCTGGGAAGACATGTTGTTTAGTTTTACCGAGTTTTGTAACAAGAATTCATTACAGTCAAAGACGGATGTAACGAAATTAATTTGGCTAAATTTGCTCAGCAACTAGTATTATACTACAATTTTTATTGTTAAGTCTAAATTTTGATTGTCATATTACTACTTAGGAGAATATTTTACACATTTATTACTTGTTTCACAGAGCGTTCTTTTAAATTCCCTCCCCTGTTTGGAAATACATTTTAATATGTTTTATCACACATTCACCAAATTTACATTTCTTTACTTCAATTCTTATTATTTTTATTTAGGATTAATCAATACATTTGAAGTAAAATTACTGTGTGATGAATATTAGCCATGACAATGTTTTATTGCTTAGTAATAATTGAAGCCTTTATCTTAAAAAATCTAGGAGCGAGTCGTCCTTTCCTCCAACGGCCCTGTGGTGTCAGAGACCTACTGCCACCACTCCGGTAGACAACCCCACCTCCCCGTTCTGAGGTGTGATATAGACCTGACCTGCACCCTAGAGGAGGCTCCCTTGGAGGTCCTGCGCACTTGGGACAAGCTCAGCTCCCAAATTGGTCCGGTGTCGTCTCCAGTAGAGGAAGAGAATCGTGCCACGGTATCAAACTGTTGACAACTTCCTCAGATAACAAGTCTACACCTGTTATAATCATTTTGCTAGATGAAACATGTATGTCGGACTAACGCAAATACAGAGCGATCTTGGTAATCCGTCTCCATGACAAACAGCCTAATGTCGGATTACTGGACGTGTCGGATTAATAGACGTGTCGGATTACTTGAAATGTCTGATTACTGGACGCGACTGACTGGATATAACAACCTCAAGATTGGGATAGATATACTTTCCTAGCCCCATAGAGAAAAAGAGTATTAACAATTGTTCTTATTAACTTATGTCTTCTCCAACGTATTCCAGACTAAGCAGCAAGAACATTGTTGGTCCATTGAAGATGAAGCGATAAATCTCGAATCTACCAGCAGCGCTCCCAGTGCGAGTGTTTACAGTGTGATGGGTGATCTACGGATCGTCCTAAGCAAGATGCAAATATGGCGGTATATTAAAGTGTGTTGACGCCAACATTGTTTTATGGATGTGAAGCGTGGGTTTGTCAGGAGAAACACAAGAGCAAGGTGAATGATGTTGGAATGAGAGAACTTAGAAATGTGTGTAGTTAAACTCGTATGGACAGGTTCAATAATATGGGTGCTGAAGGAGTACAGTTTGAAAGGGAATACAACAGGTCAATGTGAAAAGAAGCGTTTTACGTTGGTCTGGGAATGTTGAGAGGATGAGAGTGGATCGAAGGAGGAAGCAAATATATGAAGGTAGAGTGTGTGGATCAAAAGCAAGGGGTAAGCCATGTAAGACGTGGCTAAATGTTGTAGATGAATGTGTGAAAAAAAAATTATGAATTTTAAGAATAAAAGATCATGCATGAATTGGTGTATGGATGTTGTTGAAGACAGGAGAGTATACCACCCGACCGAGATTCGAACCTCGATCTCCCCGTCATTGGCCGTCTAGTCTACTGTGAGAGTAGCGCCTTAGACCATGCGGCCACCGAAACGTGTTATCATCTATTCATTATGGAGGACTGTCAAATACTCACATTTAACTAATTTAATATCTCAAGAATATATATGAGATTCGAACAGCAACCTTCTAGTGATCCTAAGAGGTTGAAGGTCAGTAGCGCTTGATACTGACGTTTTGGCATACTTGGATACGACATAACCTTATTCTGAATAAAAGGGCAAAATTCAAAAAGATTAATATAAACAAGTTTAATCACAAAACGTTTAACAAACTGGTATATTTTTGAAAATAATAAAACAGTATTGAAACATACATTAAGTTATTATTTTAATGTTGATGAGAGGATGATGTAGATTCACCTGTGATGCCTGATCTTTGTCCTTGATCCAGTGATTGGTAAAGTTGTAAAGACCAGAGTTGAAGTTTTCTTCGGTAAAAGTGAATGTTGTAGCTCTCTGATGGTCGAGACTTTTTTTTCTAGCCTTGTAGATGATGAAGTCCACTTAGATTTGTTGACATTCGTTGGCTTTTAGGCTTATGTATTAATTCTCGCTGTTAGACGTGTGAATGGCTGCTAAGTTAGACGTGTGAATGGCTGCTCAGTTAGACATGTGGATCGCTGCTCAGTTAGACATTTGAATGGCTGCTAAGTTAGACGTGTGAATGGCTGCTCAGTTAGACGTGTTAATTGTAATGCCTCACATAACATTCCCTCGGCAGTTTTAAAAGACACTACACACTAACTTCAGAAATGTCAGAAATTGAATAGTTTATTTTTAGATTTCATCATCACAAGCTGGTGCTATATTTATTTCAGTGTTACTCTTTATATATTTGCTAGAGGAGCATTCATGCTCATCGTATACCCGGGATCTTTTCCCCCTGCGTTCATTCCTTTCATACTCTCTGTGGAGGGAGAAACAATCGATCTCTCTATAGTTGACACTACCCTTGACAAGTGAATCTTCTGATTGGCTCAACATCGCTGTCGTCGATACTTCTCGTTTGGTTTTATCACCGTCACATTTTATAATGGTTGATACGTTCGTTTCTTCACAATTAGTGCCGATATCCGGTGTGCCATCCACGTGTCTGATGACTTCGTCCATCAAACATGTAACGTCTAGACTTTCATCAGAAAACGTAAAACTTTCCGGGAGGATGAACTGGTTTTTATTGGGATCGGTACTGATGCAGAGAGAGGACAAAGTTTGTCCTTGTCTGTTCTCTTCGAAAGTGTTGAGATCTGTGATTTGTTTGCAAGTATCTACCTCGCTGTTACTCTTAAAGGCAGGTGGCAAATCCTCTGGAATGCAGCAGGTGTTTTGTCCAATAAGTGCGAGAGTATCGGAGATGCCTGTAATAGAAATGGCGCGACCAACGGATGCGTTAAGACGATTAGGTTTATAGGTGCTCGGTTTTGTTTGCGTAGAGTTGTCAACATCGCCGACCCGAAGCGAACTTTTCTTTGCCTCAATATTGTTTGGTTCGTTTTCCACCCTGTTCTCCTGTTCTAAAAGAACGTGTGTTCGAGCCTCGGAAGGGCTCTCTGTGAAACCTTCAATGGCGCCACCCATTGACGAAACCTGACAGCCATAATGGACGTCTTTCCTCGTGATGACGTCACAGTCGTGTTGTAAGTCATGCTTGGAGGGGTGTTGCAAGCGTTTAAAGCTCCGTCTCGTGTCGTACAGCTTCATACGATTGTTTTCCCGCACCTCGTACCTCAACTTCCTCAGGGCAGTGCGGATGTCCCCTTTGACTCCTGTCATCCTCTCCGAGGGGAATAGTTGACACACCTTCCTGCCGAACGTATGAGCGTCCCGTTCGCTCTGGCACTCGTAGGAGCACGACAAGATGTCGAGAACCTTGGCCCCGACGTAGGTCGGGGGATGTATGGTCGGTTCTATGACGGTCTCGAAATGGTTAGCCGCGGCTTCGCAGCATTGTACGAGTCTCCTGTACATCCACATGAGCGATTCTTTGAAACCGAAATCTGTAA